>ML845557.1:19026-48356 GCA_009831015.1 Picea engelmannii | reverse complement strand
GATTTGGGCGGGAGATACTAAAAGAGCTAAGGAAGCACACCATGTTGTCTCTTCTCAAAACCAAAAACCCTGCTTTATTCCTCACACTAAACTAGTAAATCCCACTCCTCCTACTCCAGTAAAGATCCAAAAATTGACTAGGGCCAAAATGGTTGAACGCCAACTCAAAGGCCTTTCTTATAATTATGATGAAAAATATTTTTTGGGACACAAGTGTAAGGAGAAAAAGATTTTTATGGCCATCTCGGAGGATGTTTTGGAAGAGGATGTTGAGGCTCACCTTGTGTCTGTGTCACCTGAACCCACTGACATAACCCATCCCTTAGACCCTCCCAAAGTAGAACTGGTCATTTCTCTAAATGCTCTCACTGGCTTCTCTGCTCCCCACACTCTCAAGATAATTGGTTACATCAATCATAGAAAGGTCATCATTCTTGTTGATAGTGGAAGCACCCATAATTTTATTCATCGTCACATTGCCCAAGAAACTAATTGCTATATCCATGTAGTCAATAATATACAAATCATGATTTCCAATGGTGGGTCCATGAAATGTGGAGGGCATTGTGAAAATGTGTGTCTTCAAATTGGTGACTACCACCTAAAATATCATATGTTTTCTATCGACATGGGCGGTTGTGACATTATGTTGGGTGCATAATGGCTAAGGACTTTGGGTCCCATTCTCATGTATTTTAAGGAATTAACCATGCAATTCAAACAAGAGGGCCAAAACTATAAGTTCCAAGGAATCACCGTCGGTTCCCCAGAGATCATTAGTTCCCATCACATGGAAAAGTTGCTCAAAAAATGTCATTCTGGCGTTATTTCCTAGCTCCATGCCATACAAGCAACTGAGACACCCCTTGTGCCACAGGACCTATAATCCATCCTCTCTAAACATCAAGTGGTTTTTTCCACTCCCCAAGGACTCCCTTTTTCCTATGGTTTTCAATATCATTCCATTCCCCTTGTCCCAGGAATCCTTCCTCCCAATATCCTTCCCTATCGTCACCCCTTTTCCCAAAAAACTAAAATTGAGAAAATGGTTCAATAACTACTCAACATAGGTGTTATCCGCCTTAGTACGATCCCGTACTCTTCTCCTGTGGTAATGGTCTTTAAGAGAGAAGGTTCTTGGCACATGTGTCCTGACTTCCGCACCCTCAAAAAACTCACCATCAAATAAAATTTTCCCATTCCTATCATTGATTACCTCTTAGATGAATTGAGTGGTGCCCAGTTCTTTAGAACTTATGAGGGGCACTATGAGATTTTGGTCATGCACTTTGGCTTGTGTAATGCTCCCTCCACTTCCCAAAGCCTCATGAATCATGTCTTCCATCCTTTTCTCCGTCATTTTTTCTTAGTTTTCTTTGATGATATCCTCATCTATAGCAAAACATGGAGATACCATCTTTCTCATGTGAATCGAGTTCTTCATCTACTCTCTTAGTACCAACTTTTCCTTAAACAATCTAAATGTTCTTTTGGTTCCTCAGAAGTCGAGTACTTGGGTCATCTTGTTGGAAAGGATGGCATTAGGGTGGATCCTAAAAATATTGAAGCTATGCAATATTGGCCTCACCCAAAGATTCTCAAAAGCTTGCATGGATTTATGGGCTTAACAGTTTATTATCGCAAGTTTGTTAAGAAATATGGAAAGATTGTGGCACCTCTCACTACACTCCTTAAAAAGAATTCTTTCACTTGGACTCCAGAATTTGCTCAGGGTTTTCAAACCTTGAATATGGAAATGTGCACCACTCCATTCTTGGCCCTTCCTGATTTCACAAAGACCTTTGTCTTGGAATGTGATGCTTCAGGAAAAGGAATTTGCACTGTCCTTATGCAAGAGGGTCAGCCTTTTTCATTTACCCGCAAAGAATTGTCTGAGTGAAATTTGGGAAAATCAATCTATGAAAAGGAAATGTTGGTTATTCTTCATGCCATTTATATTTGGTGCCCTTATCTATTGGAGAAATTCTTCCAAATTAAGACAAATCATCAAAGCCTCAACTATTTTCTAGAACAACGCATTTCCTCCCCAGAGTAACAAAAATGGGTGACTAATCTCTTTGGATATGATTATGAGATCATTTACAAGAAAGACAAAGAAAATGTGGTTGCGGATGCACTTTCCCAAAAATATGAAGATGAAGGGTTCCTTTTCTCTCTCCCCTTCATTGTACCAGATTAGCTCCAAGTTGTTTGCCAGGAATGGCTACACGATCCCAAAAGTTTGCATATGATACAACAATTGCAGTCCAATTCTCCAGTTTCCCCAGGGTACTCTTGGCTCCATGATGAGCTTTGATACAAAGGTCATTTTTATTTAAGTAAATAGTTAAAACTTAAATCCATAGTACTTTATGAGCTTCATACTACACCCACAGCTAGGCACTCCAAGTTTACGAGAAACTATGATAGGGTCAAACTTTCTTTTTTCTAGGATGGTATGAAATAAGACGTTTGTAATTTTGTGGTTGAATATGATGTGTGTCAACCCAACAAGCGAGAAACAGTCAAATATCCTCACACACTACAACCGCTTCCGATTCCACCTGCTATTTGGCAGGATATCTCTATGGATTTTATTGTAGGCTCACCTAAATTAGGCAATAAATCAGTCATCATAGTGGCAGTTGATCGTCTTTTCAAGTATGCTCATTTATGTTCTCTTTAACACCCATTTACAACATCCACTGTGGCTCAACTTTTCATGGATCAGGTCTTCAAGCTTCATGGCATGCCACATTCTATTGTTTTCTATCGCGACCCAACTTTCACCAGTATTTTTTGGTAAGAATTGTTAAATCTACAAGGCACCCAATTGCATCTCAGGACATCTTATCATCCCTAGATTGATGGTCAAACTGAAGTTTTCAACAAGTGTTTGGAAACATATTTGAGGTATTTTTCCTTGGAAGGAAAAATTAGTGGGCTCAATGGTTACCACTAGTTGAATGATGGTACAACACATTGTACCATACAACTACCTAGAAAAAACCCACCTTCAGTTTTCTCATATTTTCCAGGTGTCTTGAAGGTCCAGGAGGTTGACCAAATGCTTACATATCAAGAGGTTATTCTTCGTACCCTCAAATGTAATTTGTTCATGGACCAGAATCGAATGAAGCAACAAGCAGATCAAGGCCTCTCTAAATTTCAATTAGTAGAAGGGGATCAGGTGTTTCTTCAACTACAACCTTACAAGAAAAATTCCCTCAAGGTTGACCATTGTCAGAAACTGGCGCCCAAATTTTAGTGTCCTTATACCGTTCTCAATTGTGGGACAGGTGGCCTATCAGTTAGCGTTTCCCAGTCATTATAAGATCCATCCTATTTTTCATGTTTCCTTCTTAAAGAAGGTGATTGGAACTAAGTGCCAAACTCAAGCCAACCTTCCCGAGTTGGATGAAGAAGGCTCCATTTGGCTACAACCACAAGTTGTTTTGGACCAACATGAGCATCATCTTCATTAGGGAAGCATCAAGGAAGTGTCGAAATTCAATTTTAGGAATCCCCCTGGGAGGGCCGCTACCATTTCTCCCTTATTTTCTTTTTATGGGTTTGATCTATCGCTGACAGATTTGGGAGTAGGCCTTGATTTATTTTCCATTTTTTGAAAATATCACTTTTAGTTCAGGTTGGACGCCCGTATTCTTCCTACCAGAGGATGATGGATATAGTCTCTTGAATTTTAGAATGGGTTCCATAATAGATCTGGTCCAAAATTAGGTGTAGATGTTTGAAGGTCCTTTTTTTTCTTTCCTTCTATATGTTCAAAATAAAAATCCCGCAACAGGGTCCAAACTCCATTGAGAATTTGATTCCGGTAAGGCTCAACTCTCCAATATTCTATGGTTTTTTTAATGTCATGGTTGGTTCTATCAAGTGTTCAAAATAACATGTCTCCTCAATCCCATAGAGCAAAAGCAATTCTAAAAGATCTTTTGAGATGATTTCAAGTCCCCCCTTCTTTGTAGAACATTAGGAAAATGGATAGACCTTTGAATCCTCACTTTGTAAGTCCATCCTATTTCAATTCCTTTTTATTAACCAATATCCATAAAAATGTGCCTATTTTGGGTCACTAGTTTGGGTCACAAACTTTTCTCCAAGCTAGCATTTTTACATTTTTCAAAGTCTCCATGGCCACTATGCCTCTTTTACTGTGAAATTTTCTTCCCCCTTTTTTCCCCAACGAAGGATGTCTTTTCCTTTCGATATAGGAGTGGATGAATTATTAAAGTGGATTCCATGGTCGGACGAGAGGCCGCATCCCATTCAACTGTCTAGTTTGTTATTGTTTTCCAGGTTCTCTCCATCTAGTTATCAAGTTCCCGTGTCTCTTCCCAATAATGTGAGGCCTTCGTCCACCCTATCCCTATCATCCTCTCTTGAATTTGATGGTATTTTTCTTTATAGATGAGCATTGGAAACTACTCCCATTCATCTTCCTAGAATAGGGAAGACTTCCCATCATGTATTTCCTACAAACTTTATTTTGCACCAGGTCATGGTTCTTCCATGTATAGTTCCATATCATAGATCCTGGGTGGATCCCATCTAATATTATCCAATCCTCCGGGGGGCTATCCCTCACATATTTTCCATATTATATTTTGGCCCTAAGTGACTGGGGATTTTGTAGCCACCTCTAAATTCTTTTTTCCACTAGCGCCTATCTCATTATGAGTGGATCTTTCAAACCCAGATTCGCTTGGGATTTTGAGAAACATAGTTTCTCCCATGCAACCATAGCCCATTTCTTATCTCTTCTGGCTCCTCCCCACAGGAAATTCCTCTAAATTTCTTAGATTTTTTGAAAAATGTTAGTAGGAGCTGCAATAACATATTTTATTAGCATAATTATTCCTAGCCAATTTAGAAACATATTTTATTAGCATAATTATTCTTAGCCAATTTATAAACATATGGGTCCAACAATTTAGGTGATATTTGATTTTGGTAAGGAGCTCTTACCAACCTAGGTTATGGAGAGCCTTATCCATGAGACGAGCCCCTAGGTATTTTGAGGGGAGGGAGGCCCTTTGAAAACCCAAATTTCTAGTAATATAGTGTTGGATTATGTTTGGGGTATTGAAAAAAAAAAATTTTGGGCTTTTCTAGGTTGAGTTGCATGCCTGAGGTGGTCAAACAAATGTCGAGGATTCTCTTGAGTGCTCTAGATTCCTTCACCATGGTTCTATCCATAAGAACCATATCGTCCATGAATTGAAGTTGAGAAAGGAAAATTCTAGGGATTGATGGAAAGGCCCTTAATAGATCCATCCGAAAGATATTTGTTTCAAAAAATGCCCCAACTCCTCTGCCAAGATAATAGATAAGTAAGAAGATATAGGGTCACCCGGCCTTATCCCTAGAGAGGATTTTAATATAGGTGAGTGGGAGACATTGACTAAAATGGACAAGAATGTTGAGGATAATAGGTTGTGTACCCAAGAAATTCATGAGGCCTCGAAGCCAAAATCCCCCAAATTTTCTTTCAAAAAGTTCCAATTTATTCTATCATAGGATTTGGAGAGGTCTAGTTTTATGATCATTTTGGGTTTTCTAATAGATTTTAAAGAGTGTATGGCTTCGTGGGCCACAATTGTCCCATATATAATTTGGAGAGCTTAAAAAATATTCCTCCTTGCTGATGAGATATGATTTCCTAAAGGAGAGGCTTAAGTCTATTAGCTATGATTTTAGTAATAATTTTGTAGATTACATTACACAAAGAGATAGGTCAAAACTTGTATTTTGATTTTTCTTATCTTTATTTTCGAATCATAGTAAAAAAGGTGGCACTGAAATCCTACAAGATTGATATGGATGATCTTGAATCTTCTACAACTTCCCAAATGTACTTTCCAATAATGTTCCATCAAACTTTGAAGAAGTTAGTTGTGAAGCCATCTAGGGTTGGTGCCTTCCCCTTTGGAAATTCTTTAACTACTTCTTCAACCTCCTCCATGGTCACCTTTCACATAAGGGTATGGTTATGGGCCTAAGAGACCATGTTCGATATCACCGTCTTTATGTATTTTGTAGCCTCCCTCATGTTCAAATATGGTTCTTAGATAACAAATTACTATAGTGGATTATCAAGTTATTTTATATTTCCTCATTCCTTTCAAGAATCTCCCATCCCTGTGACTATAAGGAACATATCTGATTTCGTTTCCTTCTCTTGAGCATGAGCTATGGAAAATTTAGTGTTCTTGTCCCCCTCCTGTAGCCATTGAATTCGGTATTTCTGGAAGTACATGATTTCTTCTTGACTATCTGTCTCATTCATATCCAGGTGAAGTTGGGCCTCCTTACTCTAGATATCGTAGGAGTGTCCTTCCTAGATTATTTTTTCATGAAATCTCTCCATCTCTACTTCCAATTTTATTTTTTCTTATTTTATATTCCCGAAGACCTTTTAATTCCATTTCTTGAGGCAATTTTTGTTGTGTTTCAGTCTTTTTTGGAATTGATACATATTTGTTCCATAGAGATCTTGGTTCTCCAACCACCATTTTGTAAATATTTGAATGAATTATGGGTGTTGATGCCATAATTTTTTTAATATAAAATGATTAGAGTGAGGCATCATACAATTGACCCATCTAAGGGAAATGGGCCAATGGTCTGATCCATGAAAAGGTCAAATTTCCATAGAGATGGCTTGTATCGCTTGGTAAAAGGATTTTGAGACTATAAATATATCAAAGAATTCAAATATATAAATTTTTCCTCCTCTCCTATTAATCCAAGTGTATCTTCCCTCTTACGAGAGGATATTAAACATAGAGTTGATCTACTAGCTCATTGAAAGTATGATTCTCTGTATCCAACCTACGCACACCTCCTTTCTTCTCTTCCATATGTGTTATTAAGTTTAAATCTCCCCCTATGATCCATTGTTGATATTGTTGTTGAAAGAGTTGACTCTAGGTTGTAACAGAGCCGAGCCTTAGCACATTTTGAATAAAATAACAATTTTTTATTGATCAGTTATTGGAGGCTTATGGATCTAGTTTTGAACGAGCCTCTCAATCATTACAAATCATAAACAAAAATGCATGACCTCTTCTACTAAATAATTTTAAAATCATGAGGATGGATAGAAGAAATTGGATGAACAAAACTGAAACATAAAGCCTGTTGGATCATGTTGTGATTGATGTCAAGGGATTGATTGATGCCAAAGGATTGATTGATTGATTGATGTCAAAGGAACAATGTCTTTTCATAATTTAGTGATGTAATATGTATTTTGCTGGATGTGAATGTATTTCTGTCAAGTGGAATCATAGTCATATGATGTCATGCATAAATGAATATGGATCAATGAGTTGACATTGATATATGATGCATATATGAAGATGGATTGATGTGGTTTCATTGATATATGATGCATATTTGGATTTATGTAAAGATGACTCATTATTGTCTTGATAAGGAGTACAAATGGATGAAATACAAAGTGGTCCCCTTATGGTGAAATCTCTCACAGGAAGATGCTTTGTGGTTGAATATCCTAGAAGTACGGTTAGAGAACCCATTCTTTATTATGGAATTATTAGTTGAATATCAGTGATTTTGTCAGTGAATCTATCCTAGATGGATAGTTCTTGTCATGCCATTTCTAGTGGTATGTGGAATGTCACATAACTCCTCACGGTTTGAGAGTTAGGCATTATGAAGTTGGAGGACCCTCATATATTGGCTTGAAGCCCCAAAAGGTCAAAGAAGTCAAAGTTCTTGCAAAGAAGGAGGATTGTTTAAATAATAAAGTGAGGTGACAAAATCAAAGAGGATTATTTAAATAATAAAGTGAAGTGACAAAATCAAGGAAGATTATTTAAATAATAAAGTAAATGGAGAACTTTCTAATTATGGAAAGTGGTTAACCCTAAAAAGAGGAAAATGGGTTAACTCGTCAAGTGGCTATTGGATACATGGACAAGTGGAAAATTGGGCAAATTTGGACATAAGTGACTATGTGGACAAAGTGGCTATGTGGACAAAGTGGCCTAGAATATGCTTCTAAGGAAGCTACTTGGAGAGTATAAATAAGAGGCAAGGGTCTCTTTTGAAATATCTCTCTTGAGCATATATTGAAGATCTATTATGAGAGAGAGTGGCTGGAGGATCTCATGGATGCATCAAAGTTTTTGTAAGTCTGAGATCTTAACGACAAAAGATTCAGAAGTTTAGAAACCTTGGTTTCAGAAGGAGTACGCAAGCAACAATGGGACAAAGAGAGTACATACGTGGGCTGCAATGAGCCAAAGCACGTACACACGTGGGATGAAGGAAGACATAACATGTACAGTTGATGAAGTCATGAAGATTTGAGTATGAGTTGGTGCCAAGTTATTGACGGCTGAAGCAAGTTTCAGATCTGCATTCTATGGGTTTAGATATGCCATAGAAACTCTTGTATGGTTACATAGTTGTCTTGATGGATATTCTTTCATATTGTTTGGTGAATGCTTGAAGAATTCTTGGTATGGTTGTTGTGATTTGGTGATATGGTTATGTTGATTGATTGATAGACTGAGCAACACTCTTATGTTTCAGTACTGATATGATTTCCAATAGTACATTGGTTACATGTGTTTGAATAACATTCATATTGTATGATTGAGGAGCATGAGTAAGATATTGGAGAGTATGGGTATGTTGAGATTGATTATGGTTCATATTGGAAAGTGAAAGACAGAAGTGAATGTGACCGAGGGTTGCATAAGATCTGATTTTTTCATAGAGAGAAAACCCTAATTACTCAGAAGGCATACGCATGATGTAGGACAGACTGGTTGCGTGCATACGCGAGATGTACTACTGGTAGGGCACGTACATATGCGTGCTACACTACTAACAGGTAGTGTACATGTTGACAGATTGGTATTTGTTGAGGATTGATTCCCCTTCTCAGTTGATGTTGAGTTGTGTAAGATGAGTCTTGCATGGTAGAGTTTTTTCTCTTGTGGAGTTATAACTCTATTCAGTTGTTGTTGATAACCCAAGGATTGTAGTCCATAATAAAAATAAAATTGTACATACATCTTGTGTTATTTGTATTCATTGTGATGATGAATTATTGATAAAATATGTTGTTGGTATATGTTGTTGATGTATTCTCACATCTAAATGGTTATAAATGACAACAATAAGTAATGAGTAAATGGTGACTGCTAACTAAGGATTTTTGTGAAGGGAAGTTTGAAAAGAGCCCCACACTCATTCACCTCCCCTCTAAGTGTCGTCGGTGTGTCCAAAAATTTGTTTCAGAGTGGGCCTTCACTATAAGCATTAACAAGCTTGGAGGAGATCCATGGATGCACAAATGGATGATGAAGTTCCAATCCTTGATGAGGAAAATTATTCTACATGCAGAATAGAAATGAAAGTGCACTTGAAGGAAATAGGAACGGGTATTTGGAAGGTAGTTATTGGTGGATCAGTTCCTTTGAATAACAAGTCAAATTTTGTAGCTCAAAGGAAAGAAAAGAAGAATGATGCATTGGCTCTCAAGACCATTCTTAGTGGAATATCAAGTTCTATCAAAGAGATCATGAGACAATGCACTACCGTCAAGGATCTAACTGGTTATAAATGACAGAAATAAGTAATGAGTAAATGGTGACTGCTAACTAAGGATTTTTGTGAAGGGAAGTTTGAAAACAACCCCACACTCATTCACCCCCCCTCTTGTTGGATCATGTTGTCATTGATGCCAATGGTTTGATTGATTGATGTCAAGTGACTGATTGATGCCAAAGGATTGATTAATTGATTATTTATGTAATGTAATATGTATTTTCCTTGATGAGAATGCATAGATGAAGATGGATCAATGAGTTGTCATTGATATAATGAAGATGGATCAATGACTTGTCATTGATACATGATGGATCGATGTGGTTTCAATGGTATATGATGCATTGTTGGAAAACTGTATAGATGACTGATTATTGTCTTATCATGATTGATAAGGTGCACAAATGGATGAACTCCAAAGTGGTCCTCTTATGGTGAAATCCCTCACGGGAAGATGCTTTGCAGATTGAGTTATCCTAGAAGAATGGTTGGAGGACCCATGCTCTCATTATTGTTTTATCATGATTGATAAGGTCCAAAAATGGATGAACTCCAGAGTGGTCCCCTTATGGTGAAATCCCTCATAGGAAGATGCTTTGCGGATTGAGTTATCCTAGAAGAATGGTTGGAGGACCCATGCTTATAGGTGGAATATTAAGATGAAGATCAAGGAAATTGTCAGTGAAACTATCCTAGATGGGTAGTGCTTGTCATGCCATTTCTAGTGGTATGTGGAATGTCACATAACTCCTCATGGTTTGACAGTTATGGCCTTATGAAGGACCCCCACATGAAGGCTTGAATCGCCCAAGGTCAAAGAAGTCTTAGTGACCTAAAAGAAGAAATCATTATTTAAATGATAAAGTAAAGTGAAAAAGTCAAGGTGGATTATTTAAATAATAAAGAGAAGTAACAAAATCAAGAAATGATAAAGTAAGGTGACCAAATCAAGAAGGAATATTTAAATGATAAAGTATTGGAGAACTTTCTATTTATGGAAACTGGTTAACCCTAAAATAAGGAAAATAGGTTAAGTGGCCTAGAAATGGGTTAAGTGACCTAAACATGGGTTAAGTGACCTAGAGTATGAAAGTACAAATAAGATAGCAATGGTCTCTTGTAGATCATCTTTTTTGTGGATCAATGGAGAGCTTCTTGTGAGAATATCTTTTGGAGTATTGATGAAGAGCTTCTTGTGAGAGATTCTTGAGCATTTTTGGTGCAGAACACTTGAGCATATTGAATATATATAGGTGACTGAGGTAACCAAAGAATATATAAGCCAAATTTTAGAGGGAAGGTGAAGAAAAGAGGGTCAGAATTCAAGGGAGGATAAATTATTTTCATGATGCTTTCTAAGGTATGTTATTTACAGGTCATCTCACCATTTTCACAATAATTGTTTTTCTATAATGATTCAGACTGTGATTATGATATTCCATTGAAGAAACATATCCGAGTATCTGTGGTAAAAAATTAATCTTGTGGGTCATTGTATTTGTGGAGATACACTCCATGGAAAATAGGGTTTGTGGCTAGTCCTGAAACTAGTCTAAAATAGGTGTTTCAGGTAAAAATGTCATAACTTATTCATAACAGATCCAAATTAAGTGAGACCAATTGTGTTGGTTATATTACAGTATTTATTATTCTTTGTAATAGTTTTAGATATATTGAACAAAAATTTTGTGCGGGGCATGCTCTACAAGGTCTCTCTCTAAAATAAGCCAGAATTCAACAAGGTATGCCATTTTTTCTATAAATCCTTTTATGAGAGATTCCAAGTAGTGAAACTTGGAGGAATTGAATCAAACACACTGAAGAACATTGTGTATCGGTTTCATATCTTTATTCATTATAGGTACAAATGTATGATTATTTCAAGCTAGGGTTGTTGACTAATCCAAAACTAGTGATGGTTGAGACAAGTAGTTGATGAGTTGGCACATACATGAGGTGTATAGTTGATGATGTTGGTACATGTTGATGAGTCATTGTTGATGAATATTTGACACATGATTGATATATACTTGGTACATGGTTGGATGCACTTGTTTACGGTACAAGTTGATTACAGGTTGTTTGCCACAGGTTGGTGCATGGTTGATGCACTTGTTTATGGTACAGATTGATATATGTTGAGGATTTTTTCCTCATATCAGTTGGTTCTGAGGGTGTAATATGAGTCTTACATTATAGAGTTGGTGATCTTGTAGAGTTGTACTCTATTCAGTTGTTGCTGAAAAACTCCAAGGATTGTAGTTCGTAATAAAAAGAAAATTGTATATACATCTTATGTTCTTTGTGTTCCTTGTGGTGATGACTTGTTGATGATATATTTCTGATATATGTTATTGATATGTGTTGGTATTTAACTAGTTATAAATCACAGCAATGAGTAATGAGTTAATGGTGATTGTTAACTAAGGAGTTTTGGGAAAAAGAGCCCTACACTGTTAACCTGCCCCCCCCTCTCAGTGTAGTCGGTGTGTCAAACACCTCTAAGTGTGTTCGGTGTGTCAAACACCTCTAAGTGTGTTCGGTGTGTCAAAAAATTGGTTTGAGAGAGGGCCTTCACTATAAGCCTTAACAATCTTGGAGGAGATCCATGGAAACACAAATGGATGATGAAGTTCCAATCCTTGACATGGAGAATAGAAATGAAAGTGCACTTGAAGGAAATAGGAGCGAGTATTTGGAAGGCATCTATTGATGGATCAGTTCCTTTGAATAACAAGTCAAAGTTTGCAGCTCAAAGGAAAGAAAAGAAGAATGATGCATTGGCTATCAAGACCATTCTTAGTGGACTCTCAATTTCTATCAAAGAGAGCATTGGACAATGCACTATCGCCAAGGATCTATGGCTAAATCTAGAGGCGACATACCAAAATAAGAAGGAAGACACTAAAGACAACTCCATCAAGAACAATGAAGGTAAAGAATCTCCAAAATCCTCTATTGCAATAATTCTTAGTGTGATGATGTTGGAAGAAAGGAATACACTAAAGACAATTCCATCAAGATCAATGAAGGTAAAGAATCTCCAAAAATCCCCGATTGCAATATTTCAAAATGTGATGAGGTTGAATATTTCTCTGCAAGTGAAGAAGAAAATCTAGAGATAGTTTGTGTATATTCAAATGATAGTTATCCCATGGACGAAGTAGAAGAATAACTATCAGAACTAAAAATGAAAGTTGAATGGGGTCTATTTGAATACAACCATGACCATTGTTACATAGAATATAACTATATTTCAGATAACACTGAAAAGTTTCTTAGAAAGAATCAAAGGCATATATTGAAGTTAAAGGAAATGCTCAAGGAACAAGAAGATTGTAAAAAGAGTCAATTAGAAGAAAAAGAAGAAGAGATCAAAAGACTAAAGAATGAAATAGAAGAAAATACGAAGGTAGATGATGAAATTAGCAAAAGTCTTGAAATTAATATAAATCTCAAGACCCAAATTGAAAAAACCAAAAGGATAGAGGAACTATTAAAGAATCAAGTAAATGAAAAGGAAGAGTCATGTCATAAGTTGGAAGCTGAAGTTGTTGATCTTAGAAAGAAATTACAGAAGTCAAACAAATTCTTGAATAGATCAACAAACTTGAATGAGATCTTGGATAGTCAAATATAACCAAATGATAAATCAGGTCTTGGATACAATAAAAAAGCTACACATGTTTAAGCAAGAACCTCAAAGAAGCATGAGGTAAGTTCCTCACTCTCAAAGGATGGAAATAATGTTGCAAGTCAACCATCGACACAAGGAAATGAAACTTTCGAAGGAACAAAGCAATGACTACATCAAGAAGCCATATTTACACCTCAAAGAAGAGAGACACCTTGAAGATGGACACCAAAGTAAAGGTATGAAAATGTTTTTCATGGTCACTGTTACTCATGTAATGAATATGGTCACAAAGATTTGGAATAAAGATTGTATGCAAGGAGAGATAATGAAATATTTCATAACACCTTAAGGTGTTGGAGATGTAATCAAGTAGGACACATTGTTGTTCATTGTCACATCATGAGATGCTACAACTATAGTGTATTTGGTCACAAATCCCAGGATTATTGGAACACAAGAAGAAATTCCATGATGAGGAGTTCATATAGCATGGCCAGAAGAAGGCATGAAGTTAGGAAGGAAGACATTTTTGAAAATATGGCAGCTCAGAGCTCAAGTTATGAGAAGCAGGGACACCTTCATATGTGGGTAAAGAAGACTGAACAACCAGAACATAATGGAAGCCTTAAGGGAAGCTCAATTTTTTCATCTTCAGAAGCATACATGGGTTACAATGGAAACAATAGCGTACATATGCAAGCTGACCTATGAATAGGTCACGTACATACCCGAGTTGTCTGTGCAGCAGGCCACATATCTGTGGTAAAGCCTTGGGAAAAAGGATATGAACATGAGTTGCAGCATGGTATGATGGTATAACTCTATGTTGCAGGATCTGACATGGTTTTTTGTAGGGTTTGACATTGTTTTCTGCAGGTTTTATGATTACATGTTGGCATACATGATTGATGTATGTATGGTGGTGACATATGGTTGAGTGTTGAAAGACTATCTTGGATGCATGGTACTAACCCTAGAGTGTGGATTGAGACATTTTTCTATTGAATAACAATGGTGGTTGTGACAGTGAAGTTTTGACACTTTGGTTATGAGATATATCATGATGATGTTAGATAGAGATGTCATTCAGCTATTGAGGCATGCTTCTAGTACATGTATTTTTGGATGCTTAGTATTTTTTGTAATGAATGGAGGCTGAGGCAGATATGTTATGATACATGGATGCTACATATTTGAGTTTCATTGATATATATTATGATGTATTATTGGAGGCATATTTGTTGGATATCCTGGTGCATGCATTTGGCATGAGGATGGCCTACATATTGGGACATGTAGTTGATGAGTTGATGAGGTGGTCATATTGTACATCATTGATGAGTCATAGCTTGATCTATAGTTGATGCATGATTAGTACAATTTTGGTACATTGTTAGAGGCACCTACTAGCAGTATGATTGGCACATGTTTTATGGTGGATATGGAATACATGCATGACGACACATATTGATTGTAGTTCATCTTGTTGTAGTATTGGTGCATGGTTTATGCACATACTTGGTACAAGTAGTACATGTTTGGTGCACTTGTTGATGTATGGATGATATAGTTCAGACACTTCATTTGATTAAGATACATGATTATGGCACTCAGTTCTTGGTAGAAGCATATCATGAGTGATATGACAGTTGTTTGAGGCACATGGTTGGCATGATGTTAGAGGCATATGGTTTATGCACTCCATTGATGATATCTTATAGAATATGACATGGTATTTATGTACATGGGTATTGTGCATGGTTGGCACATGATGTACTTGGTTGATGTTTTGTTCATGATTTTCTATCCATTGTTGACATATATTTTGCTTCATGATGTATGGTATGGAACACGTTTGATGCATGGATAGGTCCAAGGATCATCATAGAAAGAGAAGTTGATATATGTTCTGGTTGAGCAATAACATTTACAGCAGAAACATATTGCAGTGGTAGCATATTCTTCATATTGCAAAGAAGATATGGGGAGACATACCCATAGGGGGATTCATTCTTCTTTCCATAATTCCAAGAGGATATATTTATTATATGTAGAGGACAAAGGCATGGTTCTAGAAGGAGCGTTGGTCACATAGATGCATGCATGGTTCGAGGGGGAGTATGAGTGATATGATCTTCAATATACATCAAAGTGGTATCCCTTGTTCAAAAGGGGAGATATTATTCACAGGAAGATAAAAGGCATTCAAACAGGGGGAGTAGCCCCAAGGGGAGTTCAAGAAGGGGGAGCAACCCCAAGGGGAGTTCAAGAAGGGGGAGCAACCCCAAGGAAAGAGCTACCCTTTTCCATTGATGTTAAAGGGGGAGAGATAGTCACATTGATGTGATTGAGATGACTATTGATGTAGAGAATTGCTTTTTCTACATGTTGACATCAATGATTGGTGTTGACATCAATGTTGGTATTGTTGTCAATGCCAAAGGGGGATATTGTTGGATCATGTTGTCATTGATGTCAAATGATTGATGTCAAGGGATTGATTGATGCCAAAGGATTGATTGATTGATTTATTTATTTCAAAGGAACAATGTCTTGTCATAACATACTAATGTAATATGTATTGTCCTTGATGTGAATGAATTGATGTCAAGTAGAATCATAGTCATATGGTGTCATGCATAAATGGCGATGGATCAGTGAGTTTTCATTGATATATAATGCATAGATGAAGATGGATTGATGTGGTTTCATTGATATATGATGCATAGTTGGATTGATGTAAAGATGACTCATTATTGTCTTGATAAGGAGTACAAATGGATGAACTCCAAAGTTATCCCCTTATGGTGAAATCCCTCATGCGAGGATGCTTTGCAGTTGAGTTATCTTATAAGTACGGTTAAAGAACCCATGCTTTATTATGGAATTATGATTTGAATATCAATGATTTTGTCAGTGAAACTATCCTACATGGATAGTTCTTGTCATGTCATTTCTGGTGGTATGTAGAACGTCACATAACTCCTCACGGTTTGAGAGTTATGGCCTTACGAAATTGGAGGACCCTCATATGTTGGCTTGAAGCCCCAAAAGGTCAAAGAAGTCAAAGTGCTTGCAAATAAGGAGGATTATTTAAATAATAAAGTTAAGTGACAAAATAAAAGAGGATTATTTAAATAATAAAGTGAAGTGACAAAATCAAAGAAGATTATTTAAATAATAAAGTAAATTGAAAACTTTCTAATTATGGAAAGTAGTTAACCCTAAAAAGAGGAAAATGGGTTAAATGGTCAAGTGGCTATTGGATACATGGACAAGTGGAAAATTGGGCAAATTTGGGCATAGGTGACTATGTGGACAAAGTGTCCTAGAAAATGCTTCTAAGGAAGGTACTTGGAGAGTACAAATAAGAGGCAAGGGTCTCTTGTGAAATATCTCTCTTGAGCATATATTGAAGATCTATTCTGAGAGAGAGAGTGGCTGGAGGATCTCATGGATTCATAAAATTTTCTGTAAGTTTGAGATCTTGACGGCGAAAGTTTCAGAAGTTTAGAAACCCTAGTTTCTGAAGGAGTATGCAAGCAACAGTGGGAGAGAGAGGATACATACCCGGCCTGCAGTGATCCCGAGCGCGTACACATGCGGGCTGAAGGAAGACAGAGCGTATATAGTTGATGAAGTCATGAAGATTTTAATATGAGCTGGTGCCAAGTTCTTGACAGCTGAAGCAAGTTTCGGATCTTCATTCTATGGGATTAGATCTTCAATAGAAACTCTGGTATGGTTACATAGTTGTCTTGATGCATACTCTTCCATATTGTATGGTGAATGCTTGAAGCATTCTTGGTATGGTTGTTGTGATTTGGTGATATGGTTATGTTGATTGATTGATAGAGAGAGCAACACTCTTATGTTTCAGTACTGATATGATTTCCAATAGTACATTGGTTACTTATGTTTGGATATCATTCATATTGTATGATTGAGGAGCATGAATAAGTTGTTGGAGAGTATGGATATGTTGAGATTGGTTATGGTTCAGATTGGACAGTGAAAGACATAAGTGAATGCGATTGAGGGTTGTAGAAGATATGATATTTTCATAGAGAGAAAACCCTAATTACTTAGAAGGCATAAGCAGGTTGTAGTACAGAGTGGTCGCATACATACGCGAGTTGTACTACTGGTAGGGTGCGCACATACACGTGTTGCACTACTGACAGGTCACGTACCTATTGACAAATTGGTATCTGTTGAGGATTGATTCATCTTCTCAGTTGGTGCTGAGTTGTGTAAGATGAGTCTTGCATGGTAGAGTTGTTTCTCTTGTGGAGTTGTAACTATATTCAATTGTTGATGATAACCCAAGGATTGTAGTCCGTAATAAATAAAAAATTGTACATACATATTGTGTTCTTTGTATTCCTTTTGATGATGAATTATTGATAAAATATGTTGCTGGTATATGTTGTTGATGTATGTTCACATCTAACTGGTTATAAATGACAACAATAACTAATGAATAAATGGTGATTTCTAACTAAGGAGTTTTGTGAAGGGAAGTTTGAAAAAAGCCCCACACTCATTCACCACCCCTCTAAGTGTGGTCAATGTGTTCAACAAAGCCATGTATCTAACAAGGATAAATCTAACCTTCCCTTCAGTAGAAGAAATGACAATGATTTCAAATATCTAGACATAGGTTGTGTCTCACTCATAACAAGACAGAGAAAAAACTATGAACAAATAAAACTTGTAAATTAGGAAAAAAAATTAAGATGAAGGTCTTGTTTTACTCACAAAAAAAGAAGAGGAAAAATTGCATTTAAAAGAATAATTATAATTAGCCCCAACAAAATTTTCACTGAATTGTAACCTCTACAAGTTGAATAAATGAATGAGTGAAGGAAAGAAGATTAATGAAAACTTGAGAAACATAACACAAGAAAATACATGGTTTAACACAATGAGGTCTCATAATCTCTTTGGTTCTGTCTTGTATTATTGAAAAGACTGCATTACAATCCCAGGCCAAATGGCTCCTGGCCTGTTGCCGCGCCCCCCCCTCCCCTCGTTTTTGCAAACGTCTTCAGCTTCTTATATTATTTTTGTTTTTTGAATATATGATGCCTCTAATCATGGAAAAGGTTGCATATCTGTTGCCTGGAAATATGTTTCAAATCTAGAAATGATCTACAAAATCATGGCTAGAAATCTGGAAAAGTTTTGAATGCTGATCTTTCTTCACCGAATGTGGAAAATGAATATGTTATTAACTGATTTTTTCCCTAACAATTCTCAATTGTTGAGTTTGATGCCAATATTCTAGAGATAGAAGCTCTCTCTATTGGTAGGGGCTAAGTGAAATATCTTGCCAATATCTACAAATATGGAGTTGATTGAATAGTCTTTCGAAGATTTGGATCAACTGACAAAGTTGGAATGTAATTATGTCAAAAGATGATTTTTGGGCCCAAAAATATGCTCTACCACTTCTACCTTTAAATTCTCCACTGCTGTTGAGTTGGAAACATTGGAAATTTGAAAGATAATTTTGACTATGATCTTCTTCGAATATTGGACCTCCTGGAAATCTAGGATTAATAACTCATCTAAAGACTTGAAATCTGTGTGATGATTTTGTGATGTTGACTGGTCGTTGATTTTGTGAATTAGAATATGAGATTGATTTGATGAATATATTGATCCCTCATTTTTTCCAACTGGTAGATACTATAACAACTGTCTAATTCCAAACTCCTTTTCCTTAATTTTAAAATTGCTTGTCCAAATACAACACATTCTTCATAACATCAAGTTTTCTCTTTGTTTTTGTTGCACTGCAAATTTGCAATCTTCAACTATATTTTTTGTTTCCTTGTGGCACTCCAGAGATCACATTCTAATAGAAAATTTCCATTGTGAGCTTAAGAGATTCACATTTAAAAGGAGCATGAAGTTTGTATGTAAAGCATGATCCATTCCTTCTAAATGACCAGGTCAGCCTCATTTGTAGCAACAGTTAAATATGAGATCGCTTTTCCAAAATCTATTCATGGGATTCCACAACCATTAGACGAGGGACGAAAGAGGCAATTTGCACACTTTATGACACAAAATTTGGTTTTTGGTAGTTATGAAGGTAACATGCTCAGTTGTCCAAGTATACCATTCAATAGTTCTACTACATCCAAAAAGATCATCTTGAAATCTCCCTTCATAAATTGTTCTGAAACTTCTGTTTCAGATTAAAACACATTCCTTCATTTAAAATTTATGGCACTCATTTGAGTTTTCATGTTTTTTCTAGACCTGTATCATTGACCACGAAGCTTTCAAAGAGTTCCCACAAAGGCGCTCTTCATTTTTGTATTTTCTCCTGCACGATTTGACAGAGTTGATGCAAAACAATGCTGGATCCGTCCATTTCCGAAATCTGGACGCATTCCTTTCAGAGAAACCACGAGAACTCCTAAACGGCTCAAAACTTTTCAATTCTTCTTTTGCGACAACTACTTGAGGCCATTGCGGTCAAAACCCATGTTTCAAAATCTTCAGATCATTTTTCATTCGCCCAGAAAACATGCCTGGAATCTGTTGTTGTAAAAACACTGCATTTTCCGGGCGGTTGGATGTCATGTGCCACCAAAACTCAGATCACCACGAACATGTCTAAGAGAAATAACATACCCGGGTTGGAAGGAATCTTGGTGTTTTCTCCACATAGTTCTATTTGGAAGCAACATCATTGACAGGAATAATGCTCTCTATAGCCTTTATATGCTTCAATAGTTCCATGGCTTACCTACCTGCTGAGCATAATAGCCGACCCGTATATGGCTTTGATCCTCGATCTTGATAAATATCTCGACTCTTGGTTCTATGCTTGACAATCGGATTTGATGAGTTATAAACCCAATATTTTATTATTGAAAATAATAAAAGTGCTTGGGCTTATTCAAACACTTTGGATTGTCACTTAGATTTGGGCTCACATATTACTTAGGGTTTGAACAATAAATCTCACTATAACCCAACTTTAAAAATAATAAAATATTATTTTATATTAAGTTTTAATAAAAGAAGAGTAAATTTTGACACTTTCAAACACTTTTCAAAGACCAAGGAATTGTGAACAAATATAGATGGGAGAGCCTCGACAAATTTTGATGTAAATTTTTGAAAATTTTGATAAATTCCTATGCAAGGATTTGAGATTTGATGGTAGAGAAGCTTCACAAAAATTGCAAAAGGTTTAGAGGTTTATTACAACTAAAAAGCTTACGCCAGAGACACAAGGATTTAAAGCTACCGCAACTTGACAAAAAAAAGTGGCGAGGCACACAAAGTTTAGAAATTTCAATAACAGATCTTTCAATAGAAAACCTAGGTTCAATGTCTTTCTTAGGAAGTCCCTTTTAGCTGCAGGGATCAAGGGACCATAGGAATTAGACACATAGCCTTGTTGATCCTAGTTTTTAATCTAAGATCATAATTAGTCTATTGGACTGGGACACCATATCGACCTTTATATTATTTCGATTTTAGAGGAGGTCTAGCCCCCATGAGGCCTCTTTGGCTTCAATGCATTCCACTTCACATTGTTTCCATATTTGTTTTGCTATTTTTTTCATAATGTTTCTATCAAACTTAGTTTCTTGCAACATTACTATATTTTCTTTTTCCTAGTCTATTTTATTCCTGAGAATTCTATGTTTGGATAATGCATGCATTCCCCTCATATTCCAGGAAAACATTGTCATAATTAACATTTGGTTTGTGGAAGAAGTGCATATCTAGGTGTCCCAAGACCTAACCAGAGTCTATGAGAAAAACTCTTATTTCTTCTAAGACCTTTTTATGAGGCTTGCATCCATTCTTTTTCTCCTGACCCTTAGCATTTTTCAAGGTATTAATTGGATTCATTTTAATTCATAAATTTCCTAAGGTTGAAGTTGGATTTTCTTGGTTGACTCCCTTTCTCTTTCTTTTGAGTAGGCCCCTTTGTAACTTGCGTATTTATGCCACCTACATTGTAATGTCTCCTACTACCACCGATTTTTTTTTAATTCCTCATTAATAATTGTATACTTGTATAACTATACTTTAGATATGAAATTGTAATTATTCATTGTACAAGATTATTGAATATTCTTGTCAAATTGTCATGGTAATGCCACGACATAACAAGGATTCAAAGGCATCAAGAAATTTACATCAATTCTATCGTATTACTGATGATTATATACTCGCATGAGTCCTCTCTTCATTGTAGGTATCACCATTCTCTATAATTACTATTCCATTACATATTTACTCATACAATAATACTATACTGCTCTTACTTGTTTCTTTTAAATAGTCTTCATTATGTGCAGGTCATTATGGATCTAGGAGTGTAACACACCCAACCTCAAACTTGTTGGACTATGCCATAGAGAAACACTTGTGGAACTTTATAAATTGTAAAATCCCCATACCTCCCAGGCCCAACCATGTCACTTCACTAAAAAAAGTAATTTAATCTATAAAAATAAATGTAAAACTTAAGCAGACAACACATATTCTGAAGATACATAGATTCATGTGGAAATAACAACAAATCATACATGTAGCATACACATGCAAAACCCATAAACATAAACACATGTATAAACACACAACATATAAATTGATACACAAATGATACTTATCTTTTATAGAAGACCACCAACTGTGTCGAGGACTTCCATGATCCTCCCATCCTTAGAATACATTGTTCATAGCTCTCAGCAGTGGGTCACCCCCAAGCCAGGACTAAACTCCACTTGGGTAAAGAGGATTTCTAACCAGGCTGAAGCCACACAGACAACATGAGGGATTTATTCCCAAGTGCCAACTCAAAATAACAGCCTATAGTCTCTCATTCCCTAGATACTTGTCTGGCCCCCAGGAAGTGTGCCCCTTCTCTACTCGATAGTCCTTTGGTTGCCTCACTTCCCTTCTAGGTATTCAACAACAGGTTGGTCAGGAATTCCCATAGCACTGCAATTGCAGTTGGGCTCCCTCACGAAATCAATTCCTGACAATTCTCTCACCTGGGGAGAGTTTCTGATAGGCCTGAAAACCTGCCTCTTGAATCCCATGGGCCTGACAACCCGCTTCTTTAATCCATCTCTCTTGTTAACTAGGTACAATCTTAGGTGAAGGCAGCAACATAAAACAGGTGAGGAACACGTGATGGAAGCAACCACGCTTAGGATAGCAATGAATATGGTAGCAACATTAATCAGTTTAGCATCAATATTGGCTCGGGTACGGTACAATGATGGATCGATTATAGTACGGGTACACTACCTGTGAGAAGGAGGTAATGCGTACATCTTTTGGGTTGCAAAGGTCAAACGATGGAGGCCTTAGAGTGAAAAATGATGGAAGACTAGTGAATTATGGACAATTCTCGAGTGACTGGGGAGCATCGTACCAACAAACTAATTGTTTCCCCTCATATAACTGCATGCGCCTTGATTGGCACATGGCCCTCGAGGAGCTTGTTCCTCTCCACCTATAGATCATTCCCCTTCACATAAGAACTTAGGATAACATGAGATTTATCCTAGCCTTAGCCTTTAGGAATAATAATATAATATTCCCTTAAAGATAAGCCCTCTAGCTTAGCCCCTTTCCTAGGCTCTTATCCCCCCCTTTTCCTTCCTATTAGAGTTTAGACCCCGATATTCTTTTATCTTGGTTGGTATACATGCAGGGATGTATTATACTAATGATATGAGTGTTTACATATACATAAATAGGTTCGTTGTCCTTTAGCATCTAGGATATTGAGCCTAATCATCACATAAGCCTCCTGGCTAATAATCACCTACCTCACCAGCCTATAAAAAATGTTTACAATTCAAATGGGTCTCATTCTTTGGGTATTACATTCCCCTCCACTTATTTATGCATTGTCCTCAATGCATCTTATCTATAGATTACCATCAAAATTTTCAAAAATCTTCAAAAATATGCGGGTAATCTGCCTACATAGCGTCTTCGTGCTCCCAGGTTGCTTCCTTAGGACCGTACTAGTTCCATAGGACCTTTACTAGCTCTATGGCTTGATTCCAAAGCTACTTGATCTTCCAGTCCAGTATGCACACATGATGCACTTGAAAAGTGCCTTCTTGCTCCACCTGAATCACATTCCAATTAATAACATGACTAGTATTAGGTACATACTTTTTAGCAATGATACATGGAATACATTATGAATAGACATTAATATAGGTAATGCAAGAATATATGCTATAGGCCCAATCCTCTCCAGGATTTCAAATGGCCCACAATAACGATCTGCCAACTTCGAACAATTTACCAACTTCAAACTTTTGTTGGCCTTCACTTTCAGGAATACATGACCACCCACTTTAAATTCCCTGTGATTTCTGCCCTTATCAACATAGAATTTTCTTCTTATCTTGAGAAACCTTTAAATTATGTTTTATTTTTGACATCTGCTCTTCCATTTCCCTAAGTAAATCTATCCCAACCACTACTCTATCTGTTGGGTTGTCCCAGGTTACAGGTGTGTTGCACTTTTTGCCATAAAGTGTCTCAAATGGGATCATCTTTAGAGATGCTCGGTACACATTGTTGTAAGAAAACTCTACCAAGCGTAGGTACACTTCCCATTTTGATGGTTTTTCCATCACATGCCTCCTCAACATATCCTCAATCACTTGATTCACCCTCTTTGTTTTTCCATCATATTATGGATGACAATTTGTGCTTAAATTCATATTTGTTCCAAATCCTTTAAATAATCCTCTCCAAAATTTTGATGTAAATTTTGGATCTTTGCCAAACACAATTTTCTTGGGTATACCATGCAATTGAGAAATTTCCTTCATATAAATATCGACAACATTAGTTTCCTTTTGAGTGATCTTCACTGGAATGAAATGGGCAATTTTGGTAAGCGTGGCCACCACTACAATGATAGAATCGTGTTGCTTTCTTCTTATCGGTAGTTTGGTGATGAAATCCATTGTTACCACTTCCCATTTCCACTCAGGAATGAGCAATGGTTGCAACAACCTAGATGGGTGTTTATGCTCATCCTTGACCTTTTTACACTCCAAACATTTGGCAATGTACTCAAAAAATTCTTTATTCATGTATGACCAATAATATTAGCTCGTGACTGCTGCAATAGTTTTTGAATACCCTGGGTGTCCCACATAAGGTACATTATGCATTTCTCTCATTATCATATTTTTCAATTCTTGGGAATTTGGTACATAAATTCTTCCTATGTACATGAGAATTTCATCTTCTCCCATATTTTAGTCTTCAATTTTCTATTACACAATACCTTGTTGTAATTTTGTTACTATTTTCATATATTCCAAATCTGATTTTGCAGCCTCTAGGATTTTGTCCTTCAAATATGTTTGGTACATGCTAATGGTTATAGCATGCAACTCATGCACCCTTATGATAAGTGCATCAGATACCTTGCTCTCTTTCCCTTTGATATGCTTTATATCAAAGTCATACTTACTGAGAAATTCTAACCATCTTCTTTGTCTGCCATTTAGAGTTGGTTGTCTATATAAATATTTCATACCATGATGCTCTGTCCTCAAATCAAACCTTTTACCTATGAGGCAGTACCTCCACATCTTCAAGGAATTCACTATGGTTTCCAACTCCAAATCATGAGTAGCATAGTGCCTTTCATGATCCTTCAACTTCCTTGATTCATAACATACAACATATCCATTTTGACTAAGGAATCCACTAAGACCTTCTTTACATGCATCAATGCATAAAATGAATTCTTTGTTTGGATCTACGATCCTTAGTATTGGAGCACTGATTAATAATTTCTTGAAGTGTTGGAAACTCTTTTCACATTCCAATGACCACTCAAACTTTACTCCCTTCTTTTCCAATGAAGTGCTCGGGTGTGAAATATTCGAGAATCATTCAATAAATATTATGTAGTATCCTACAAGGACCATGAAGGATCTGAATTCTGTCACATTCTTAGGTGTTGACCATCCTCTAATGGCCTCAATCTTTTCGAGATCCACTGTTATCCCTTCTTTTGAGATGATATGTCCCAGAAAATGGATTTTCTTATGATAAAATGAACATTTTCTCAATTTGGCATACAATTGATGCTCCCTTAATACCTGTAGTACCAACCTTAAGTGTTTTTCATGCCCTTCCTACAACTTGGAATATATAATAATTTCATCCAAAAATACAATGAAAAACTTATCCAGGTACTCTTTGAAAATGTCATCCATTAAACACATCAAAACAACTGATGCATTTGATAACCCAAATGGTACCACTGTGAATTCATAATGTCCATACCTTGTTCGGAAAACGGTCTTGTTGATTTCTTGTTATTTAATTCTTACTTGATGATAACCTGATCTGAGATCAAACTTTGAGAATATTTTTAGATTATTCAACTGATTGAAGAGGTCATCGATCCTTGGCAAAGGATATTTTTTATTTATAGTAGCTTTGATAAACTTCCTGAAGTCCATGTGGATTCTCAAATTTCTATCCTTCTTCTTCAAGAAAAACACCAGAGCACTGTAAGGTGACACACTTGGGCATATATACCCCTTCTTCAGAATATCTTCAAGATTCATTTGAAAATCCTTCAGTTCTGTTGTACTCATCCTGTGAGGAGTCTTGGATACTGGAGCTTCTCCAGGCATCAAATTTATGGAGAAATCAATGTCTCTTTTAGGGGGTAATCCTCATATTTCTTTAAACACATCCTAAAATTCTTTTAGTACTGCATAATCTTCAATATTTGACACCTTATCTTTAGGTGTCTCTTCCATATGAGAAGAAAATATTCGACACCTTTTCCTTTAAGTTTTCTTTAGTTACATTTCTAAGATTTCTCTAATAGTTTTTTCCCAATGAATTCCTTGTACTGTCCTTGGGTTCCCTTCCCCATCTAGGCAAGTAAATTACTTGTTATGAAAGTCTATGATAGAATGGTGTTGGTCCAACCAATCCATCCCAATTATACAGTCATAGGAACCTAAAGGAAAGATGATCAAATCTACCCTGGTGTTCAGTCCATTCATGTCCATAAGACGTGACTTAACCATCTCATTAACTTTTCTTTTGGCTCTTATAGTCATCTACACCAACCAAGATTTTCCATGCTTTCTTCTTGGAAAATGAAATATTTCCACCATCTTAGGATATATATAACTCTGAATAAATCTTGAATCAATTAAAATTGCAATGGTTTGGTTGTTGATCATACCTTCCACCTCAATAATGTGTGACTGGAACTCTTGTTTCTTGTTTCCATTGATGCATAGATCTTAGGTACATTTTTGTGCATGTCCTCTACTATTTCAGCTTGATGTACAATGTGAATAGTTCTCACTTTTTCACCTCTTTGAGGACAATATCTATACATATGGTCACCTTTATAACCACAACATTGAATAGGTGGTTACCTTGGCCTTTTCCCCCTTGTCTCAATCGTTCTGGGCTCTCTAGAAGTTGGTTGTCACTAAGGACTATTTTTGAATAATGGTGGATTATTTCCCTTCTTCCTCTGTTCCATCTTATATTTATTCTTGTCTTCCCAATATGAGGTGTCGTGTTGTCTCCTATTGGAATGCCTTGGGGAGTGATGGTGATGTCTGCTAACATTCCTTGTTCTTCATTTCTCATCCAGAGACCTATGACTTCCTGCTTTGCTTGAGCCATTCTCCTTATCTATCTTATTTTGTATTATGTCCAAGCTCTGCATTAACTTTATGTTGAAGTCCTCCTGCTTCTCCTTGTATTTCATAAGCGTTTCATTATCAACGTTATTACTTTGGACATATTTTTGCAAATTTTTAATGGTCTCTACCATATTCATGTTTTCTTCCTTTCCTTCTCCATGTCCATTTGAATTTGTTCCTTCAATACCCATATTGACATCCATTCCTCTATTATCATCTTCCTGAATGTAAGCCTCCTATGTATCTTCCATTCCTCTTCCTTCTATGTTGATCCTGATCTGATCTAGTTGTTGTTAACTCTGCAAAATGTGAATCCAACAAAACTTTGTTAGTTTGATTGATTCAACAATTTCATGAAATTATGAACCATTCTGGTTCAATAATACATTAGACTTATTTCTTCTGATTTTATGATAAATAGACTATTGAGCTCAACTTTTTGGGTGAACAATTATATTCTTCTTTCCAGGATCTTTCCAATGACTGCACCCTTACTCAATTCTTAGTCTTGAGCATAAAGTTATGGATATATGAAAAATTTGTCCTTTCTGTGAGGATTATCCTTACACAAGTGATCTTCTTTGTAAGTCGATTTAGCTCTTGGAATCATGATGAATATTCTTTGAAGGTTCAAAGGATCCTATGATTTCCTTCCAATGCAGGCCCATACAAATAAAAAACCCAATGGGCTCCTTTTCTAAGCCCCTTTATGTCCTTAAAATCAATTTCCGGGCACTAGCCATTTTTCTTCATCCTCCAATCTCATGTGACCATGGGATATGACCAAGCACTTAACTGAAAGGTGATTTTATATAGATTCAGGACTTCCAGGATCTAGAAATTCAATCTTCAAAGGCTCTTACTACCTCACATCTTATTTCCCCCAAACGTCAAACTGGCGAAATATTGCACGGTACATCTTCGGAGCTTCGGGGATCCGCTTCTTCGGAGCTTCAAGAGTTCTTTCTATATCACACCTTATTTCTCCCAAACATCAAACTGGATAATTCTCGGACATGATCTTCAAAGATTTGCGCTTTGAAGGTCTTTAAAAATTCACACTTGAAAACTGCTGAGCGCTGAATTTCAAAACTTATAGGGTCCTCTTAGCACTACACAATAGGGGTGGTACATGTCAAAATATTGAGATGACATGTGGCCAAATCGACAAGTGACACGTGTCTATTTCCAATTGGCACATAAGTTATGTGAAAAGCATGAAACAATATGACACGTGGCATGCTTAGATTAGTTCCACGTCACCTTAGGTGACGTTATCATGCGACGTCACTCTGACGCTCCGGGACTTTGGGACTCTAGGCTTCGTAAGGTTTCTCATCAACACACTTAGAAACATCTGAACACTGAAATTATGAACTGGTGTTCCCTAGAGCTCCAGAACTCTAACGCTCTGAGACTTTGTTTTTGGGTATGTGTTATATTTTTTTCACCGAGACGACATATTTCCGAGACGACATATTACCAGGACAACATATTTCCGAGACGACATATTACCGGGACAACATATTTCCGGGACCACATGATATTTAGGTGGTTTCTTGGCACATGGTTTTTTGCCGATGGTTTTCTATTTTCGGTTAAGGAATTAGGGTTTTGGACTAATCCAGGTCATTGGGTTAGGGTTTTGGATGCCGCTGGCTCCTATAAGTATATTGTATTGTAAACAATGTAACACAATGTATGAATATAATATATGTTGGTTTTCCTGGTTTGGGTTTCTAGGGGAAAAATCTCTGTGTAATGTCTGCATTTGCCATTGTATCCTTTCTATTCTTTTCTGAATATCTGTTTACAATAGACATTGTACAAGGTTAGAATTTACATATGGTATCAGAGCTTTATTGGCTTCAAGGGGACGCCTTTGTGGTCAAGGGTTTGGCTCGGGACTGTGATAAGCCTTGTTACAGTGGGAGATCTGCGGTATTGTTTTTCAGGTGAAAAGAAATGGCAAGCAATTCGAAGATGGAGATCGAGAAGTTTAATGGGAAAAGCTTTGAGCTGTGGAAGCTCAATATGGAAGATATTTTGGTGGACAGATATCAGTGGATTGCGGTAGATCCAGGTACTGCACCTACAAGAACTTCTGTAGATGACCAGAAAAAGATGGATCGGAAGGCAAAGAACACAATCTGACTGCGTCTCTCCAATTCAATATTGTTGAATGTGTCAGAGGAAGCTACAACCAAGTATTTATGAGAAAAGTTGGGGAAGTTGTATCAGTCTAAGTCCCTGGTAAATAAACTATTCCTAAGAAAGAAGCTGTATAACTTGAGGATGAGAGATGGAGACTCAGTGGCAGAGCATTTGAACACCTTCAATACTGTGGTAAGTCAGTTAGT
>WSFP011344256.1:0-36580 GCA_009831015.1 Picea engelmannii | reverse complement strand
CTCCATACTATAAAGCATAGGAAAGCTTTAAAGGATATTTTAGATTTTTCAATTATTCATGAGTAAAGATGCTCTACCCAAAGACACTTATCCTATTTGTTCCTCCCATTTGATATTTATAATATTTCATTCCAAACACAAAACAAAAAATGTTCAATATATTCCTCATTACATTTACACAATATACATTGATGTAGCCAATGCAAGTTTCTATTTTGACTATTATCTCATGTTAAGACTTTGACCATTATCCTATGTTAAGATTTTATTAAGATTTTATTAAGATTTTTGTTTTTAAGGAATTTCAAGCTTCGAGACTTTCTTCACGACATCCTCATTCTCCTTAAAAAAAATTCATCTTGGTTGAATGGAAAATTTAAACTATCTACTCCCATGAGCATTGATATTCAAACCATTTCATCAAAATCTGATCTGAAAGCTTAAAGATTATTAGTAACATGATTTAACATTTTAACAGTCTGATCATTACTTTGTTTTCGATTTCTATAAATTTATGCTTTCTGTTGATTTCGAACATGACGACTAGCCATTTCTTCCATCAAAACTGACTACCTAGGAAAAAAACTACCCCCCAAAAAAGTTTATTGAATAGTTTTTTATTAATATTGTTTACTTGATATTAAGATAAAATTAATTTGTGTCGAAGATATTATGAATCAAAAAAAAGATAATGGTGCGCTTCTCTGAAACCCTAGAAAATCCCTAGTAGGACTCTTCATGATCAACTACTCATGTAGACGAAACGATCACATGAGAAGCGTCGAAACGATAGTACAGGATGATCACAAAATGGGGGGGACCCCCTCGTACATGAATGTGGTAGAAAATGACAGAGCTGGGCTGCGTTCCAAGAGACCCGTGTTTGAGTCGTCATCACACCTGAGAAGAACAACTCTTGGCCAAAGAGCAAGGATTCAACAAAGCAATGGATGTGGAGCCAAACATGTCTCTTCCAAAGGCATCTCAAGGATGGGAACCAAGAAAATGCATCCCCCAGTCTAATAAGCCTCCAAGATATCTCATAAGGTCAACCAGGGTTGGGGAACACACTAAGTTCATGCGGGAACACGCCCTCATAGGAAAGTTCCTGGGTCTCTTACCTTAAGAAAAAGATCTCCTGAGATGGATCAAGGACTGGTGGAACCCCAAGGGAGATTATAGAGTTCAGCACTGCTCCCAAGTGTAACATCCCTCCCATTCAGTTACGACAACAAGCCTCACATAACAAGTGCAATTTTTTTTTGTGTGTGTGCGTGTGTAGAAGGGTAATAAAGACATTATACTCAACGTTGCAACACGATGAAAAACATGACACACGCAACTCACGCGACAAAAACATAACGACCTAAGAAACACATCAAGCATCTAGAAGCACTAGACGACAATCAACCGACGAAAAATAAGAATGACTACCCACCCATCCTACCCTGCAATGGTAAGGACCTCCAGGACACATAAGCAATGCTCAAGCCCAGGTTCCCATCGATTTTGACCATTTAAGGTCTCCAGGCTGGTGACTATTCTGAGTAACAAGGAGGCATCTACATCCTGCCCGACACAGGCAGGCCAAGCCTACTAAGCTAAGGAAAATCATCCCAACAACCTAATGCACCCAAATTTAATTACACAAATAACTAGAAACCTCCAGTGAGCCAACGAGGAGCAACAAAAGTTTACAACCAAGTACAACATTAAAGTAATGACCAACAACACCATCAATGAGAAGTGCAAGCCAAAAACGAATTCACCGATATCTCGATCAGTCGTCGAGTCAAGCTAGTCAATAATTACAGTCTATTTTAATCATCCATTACGAGCCCAACTTAGCATATCTAAAATGCAAAATGACATTAAGATACAACCTAAATTAAGTGAAGCATTTGTTGTGACATAAAGTTTTAATACCTAAAACTTATTATATAACACATTGAAAATAACTAAGGTGAATTCCTTAATCCATCAATTAAATTTGTTACATCATTAGATAATGCTACCTTCCCTTCCTATAAAAAAAATCCTTTAAAATAATAAGGGCTTTTATCCCTATTAACTATTAGAATTTTATGTTGTGTGTGATTTAGGCTTCTTAAATTATCAATATCATCTTCATTTATCAATATCCTCTTCCATCACCCCAACTTTTACAATTACACACAAGTATCAATTTAATATTAAATAAAGATACGATTGTAGATAAATTTTAAATTGGATCATAACTATGTTGCAGAGTTGAGGTTGGAAATGACAATCCAATTTCTATAAATTAATCTTGATGTAATCTCATCCCTTCATAACATCATTCAATAAATTATATACAATGCATGAATTATGGATGTGTCAGTTAATTGTTAAGGTTGATTTTGGTATTGATTAAATAATGCATATTTACCCTCTACGCTTAGCCTTTATTTATTTACAATTCAACCATACTAATCAACCTTTGGTTTATTTACACTTTTAAAAAGATACCGATCGATTTCATACCAATCGTGCCAATTTAAATAAAGGATGACAATGAATCTCCTATTCTACAACCATTATTTATCTTCAATAGTATTCCAATTACAATGATTTCAACAGGGGTAATCATTACCTTGTGCTCATTAAGGATTCTGGAGTCATTACATGGATACCATTAAAATTTTGAATTGACAATGTCTAGAGCTACTGCAGTCAAAAACAAATCTCCATTATATGATTACTGGGCTAATTGTCACCTTGAATTAGTATTTGTTGTGATAACGGTGAGAAATAGATGGCACGCCTATAATCTCAAAATCAGTTTAAAGCTTTCCTTCATTACAACGATATCCAAGTTAGGTTTTGGGCTTACCACATAGCCATAAAAATTTTACCGAACAAGCCAACACACAAACAACAGGGTGAATGCACGCAGGCACACACTTAGCCAGTAAGACGTACACAAGCATGTGTCATCTAAAACGCAGGCAGTAAACTCGTAATGACTCAGGCATGTACAAGGTAATCAAGCACATGTCTACACTACCAATCACTATCATTTAGATTTTAAATTGTAGTCACAATCATAAAGGTGAAATACTAACAATCGGGTTACATCCTATGTCAAAGGAGTGGCCATCCAAAAGATAAATCATTGTCACCAGTGAACCAGGTTGCCATGGAATGCAATCATATGCACAGTGAAGAATTTGCCATTAAAAAAAATTTGAAAACACCAAAGGATTTGGCAGAACAAAAAAAAAAGGTTCGCACTGTGATGCTATCGCTAGATAAAAGGGTTAATACTCAGAGTGAATTCACTTTTAAAGGCTATGAAATAGCTAAGCGAGATCATCATTAGAAGGGATAACTATGTAGACTGAAATCTCTTTTCTGAACTTGAGCTTTTACCCCCAAAGAAATCCCAACAGTGGGAACAAACACCCCTGGAATGCATTCCACAGGGTAAGTTAGAAAATAAAAAATGCAAAGAGTCCAAGGAAATATATCCATCCCAACACACCTGAAAATGCAGTCTAGAATAATTTGTAGGCAGCCAGTCGAATGGGCAAAAGCTCAAACAAAAATTCATCAATATTAATGTGCAAGGATAAAATCCACAGAGAAAAAAAAAGGACAACATTAAAACAACACGAATTTAATTTGCAAAGGAGCTAATGCAACGAAGTGAAAAATCATCTAGCAATATATTAAAAAAATAGAGATAAACTTATCCGGCAATTAAGAAACACAGATTTAAGAAACTTTTCCATCAATTAAAATTTCAAGGTTATTTAAACGCATCAAGGAGCAATTTGAACCTTCATCCAAGGATAACATCAAGGTAGACGGTTAACATGTTCATCCTTTGCTCATCATCCTTGCACAGAAAAGAAGGGCATTGAGATCCATAGGTCTTTTAATGCTAAGGTGACGATCATATATCAGGCTCCTGGTCGACTGCTCAGGCAAGGACTGGTGAGCTAGGGACGAAGGCTATACAACCTCAAGGTCACAATCAACACCACAGGGCGGTCACGACCTGCAAGAAAACGAAGGCCATGGTAGTCAACAACCATCTAGCTACGCTAAGGAAGGCTTCAATCACCAATTAAAAAAAACATAATTTTACTTTTCCATTAATTAAGCAGATCCAAGCATAAGTCTTAATACATTCTACCATACAAAAATGAAGAGAGCATACCATTGCCTAATCGCCCGCTCCGAATGACGTCCTGTGCACTCTGTGCAACTCCCGCTTGTCGATCGTCGAGACTTCACCGGTACCTCCCAGCCAATGTTAGGGGTACTCTTCTTCCCCCTTAGCCCCCAGAGCCGCAAAGGGACCACACACACTATCCAGAGATTTCGACTAGCTCCCAACTCGCCTCGCAAGGCTGAGCTACCACTCCTCTTCGATATGGGTATACCCAACTCCCACAAGTAAATCAGTCAAGTAGATGTTTCTACAGCGTAACGTTACGCAAACAGAAGATGGTCCAACCTACATTACCTCCCTTCATTATATAGAGTTATGTGGTTCCTTACTTTCCAAAAATTCTCTTTTAGTTAAGTTTTTATAATTAATTTCCTAAAAATTCCTCCCCATACAAGTGTCACCCATCCCCTTCTTTCCTCATAAATTAACTTCTTTAATTAATTAATTATCTTTATTTCCCTCACCCCCATAGAGTTACTCCTAGAATCACTCCTAGGTGTCCCAAAAATCTCTTACATATTTTAATAACTTTCCTTTTTATTAAATTGTTTGTTCAGTTTAAATTAGAAAGCTCTTAAATGGTAGATACTTTTTCTATGTTTGACTTTCTGTTTTTTCCCTTATGTTTCCCCTTTTTCCCTTTTTATGTTTACCACTTTTCCTAGTTTCTTAAATTTTTAGATTTTCCCTCTTTCCCCTTTTTAATTAGAACTCAAAAGGGCAGGTGTGGAAATTAACCATTTTTCCCTTTTCTCATTTAATTAATATTTTAAAATTATCAAAATAATAAAACCATTAATTCCCCTTTTTATTTTAAATTTTATTCCAACAAATTTTATTTTTTTTATGAATAAATTAAATTTCTTATTCCCTTCGTGTTACAAGATTTAACTAAGGTCATAATTATTATTTATGTGGTTTTTATTTTTATTATTATTGTTGTTATTTTTTTTTTATAGAGAGATAAAATTTTACCAATAGCATAGTTTAGACTTAAACCTTAAATTTTCGTACAGAGCGACATTTAATTAGGGAAATTGTTTTAAAAATTTCTTAACACGTTATTCGTCCTAAGGCCATCTAGGTTCATTCCTCTATCATCAACAACGCGATGTTCCCTTCAGGATGCACTAAGTGCTCCAAGGGTGCCACTCACCTCTCTCTATTTTTCTTGCGCGACGTGCCCTTCAGGACACACCACATGCTCCAAGGGTGCCAGTCGCCTCTTGCATGACTTGGTAGACATCAATAACCCCTGGAGTCAACACTTCGCCAGGTGAAATTGTGGGGGACTAAGGGCTTCTAAGTAATAAGGCCCCCGCCTTATTGCACACCCCTTAGAATCATCGTGAGTGACTGTTGCAGTCTGTCCTCATGGCATTGTGGGTCCTGTCGAACTAGGTAATTGTTAACCTATAGTTTGAGCCATAGCAGGAGTGCTAGTAGGCTGTGGCAAGGCTATTGTCCACACCTCTCCCTCAACATCTTTGGTAGTCGTGCGTGACCCCTTTAGTCAACATGTGAGTCTAGTTGGCAAGCTATCGTCAGCCTGCATCATCAACAAATCATGTCAGAACATATCCATATCATATCATTCAATCAGATGCACTAATATCATAGTAAAACAATCAAACCCCAATGGCACACTCCCTGACTCGATCTGGAGTCCAAGGGGTTTTGTCGATGCCTTTGCATCTTCAAGGTCCAAAACCCTGCACACTCAGTGAAACTGAGTCAATAGCACATGTCTACGTCAATGTAGTAAAACAACATGTCATCAACCCATAATGCCTCATAATCAAAATCAAAAGTGTTAATAGCATAATAATACGGATCACTTGCGATCAAGTGTCCTCAAAGAATAAGTTTGCTCAGTGCGCCAGAGCGAGATGTTACATACACCCACTCTTGGTCTAAACTTCGTCCCGAAGTTTCACAGTATAAATGCTGAAATAAAGTGTATCACAGTATCATATGTCTATCTATCAAACAAAAATGGAAATTGTTGGTGCATAAAATATGTGTCCTCCAAGGTCGCCAAGTGCAGACTATAATTGTCCCACTGGACCTTGACCTACTCTATCGTTCGATGCCGTAGTTGTCGAACGCGATGATCCAAAATGCGGATCGTCTCATCCGTGAGTACCCCCTCATCCGTCACCTGCAAGAAACTCATGTCAATAACATGTGTAAGATCACTAATATAATGTCCCAAAACAAATACATGAAAAACATCGTGCATATGCCTTAAAGAATCAGGCAAGGCTAGTCGATAGGCCACATGCCCCTTTCTCTCCACAATCTCGAAAGGTCCCCCAAACCTAGGAGAGAGTTTAGCTCCCTTCCCAAACTTGATTGAACTTTTATGCGGTTTAACCCACAAGAAGACTCGATCGCTAACCTCGTAAATACGGTCGACATGGTGCACATTAGCATAGCTCTTCTGTCGATCCCGCACTTCTTTAATCCTTTGTCTTATTATTTTCATTTTCTCTTCCATTTCTTGGATCGCTTCTGTTCCCACCTGTTACACATTATTTTCGTCATCTCTATGATCATTAATGATGTAAACCTATCTTTTGTCTTCAGAGGGGTCAGTGGCCGGAGTTCCTGAAGAAATAAAGGAGAAGAACTTTTCCTGAGAAAAGAAGTTGCATTTTCCTTTGTAAAAACCTTATTAAAGAGGATGTTCACATGTTTCTATATAGGCAGGGTGTGAGAATGCCTAATTCTCATAGGTTACACCATAGCTGGGTTGCAAGACTTTCGCAGGTTTCTCTATAGGCAGGGTACAAGAATGCTTACACGTGGGAAAAATGAGTGTTTTCTCGAATCTTCTAGAAGGAGAAACTTCCATGGTAAGGTGGCATCCAAATAGTTTGGATCTTACTCGCTTTCATGATTTAATGGGATCATCCTAACCTCCTCACCTTATCCTCTTCAACTTATAAAAGGAGAGGAGCTCTCACGGAGAAGGGATAAGTTGGATTTGGCTTGGAATTATTATCTTGGTTAGAGTGGTTTTGAGTTTTGCCTTTGTCAAGATAGATTGTGAGTAGATACCAGATCCATGGTCTCGAAATCCTTGGAGCATGAAGTGTGTGGGGAACGAAGGACAGTTGGAAGGGACCTTACGACATCAAGTCCATGGTTGTAATCTCTCTTTCACATTTCATATGATATATTAATATGATTCTTTCCTATAAAGATTGTAGTGTTTTATTGTATGATTCCTTGATCACATACATAGGTTTATATTGAGTTTATGCTATTAATATGACTTTGGTTGGTTGCGTTCTTTTGCAGGATCATCATTGTATGAGTATTGGAATGAAGCTAGGATGGAAATAACGAGAGGAAGTGATGTTTAAACGATATGTCACCCATCCCTCTCTAGTTAGTAAATTCAATATCTAAAACTTAAGGAAAGCGTCATGTTCTGGTGTGTTTTGTTCTAGATCTAGGTGGATCTAGGGAAATCAGTTAGTGTATACACCTACCGATTAGTCCAATAACACCACTAGGACTCTATCCTTGAGTCAATCCCAACTCAAAGGTGTCTGACATAGTCTCCCATAAATAAAATCGAAAGGAACCATTTTAATGTTGCTCTGGTAACTGTTGTTGTATGCCAACTCCACTAGCGACAAGAATTCTTCCCAACGCTTTTGTTGGTTCATCATGTACATGCACAACATGTCCTCCAAGGTCTCATTCATTCGTTCGGTCTACCCATCAGTATCTGGGTGATACGCAGTACTAAAGTTAAGATGGTTTCCCAAGGCCTCTTGGAAAATCATCCAAAATCGTCCAGTAAACACCGATCCTCGATCGAATATAATCCTCTTAGGCACACCATGCAGCCTCACAATATCACTAATGAAAACTCTAGCTATGTTAGGTGCCTGATACATAATGCGCATCGGAATAAAGTGAGCACTCTTCGTCAGAGTGTCTACTACTATGAAAATCAAGTCATGTCTCCTTGCCGTCAGTGGCAATCCAACAATAAAATCCATCGAATCAGCCTCCCATTTCGATTCTAGAATAGCGTGTGGTTGTAGTAGTCCTGTTGGGTCTCTATGCTCCTGGCCTTTACCTGTTAACATTCTATAAATCTAGCCACATAGTTGACTATGTCGGCCTTCATTCCCTTCTACAAGAATAAGGGTTTAAGGTTTGCCCTCATCTTCATGACTCCCGAGTGAGCGATGTACACTTCTCTATGAGCCTCACTCAGGATCAACATCCTTAACTCGTCGTTTGGCGGTACACAGATCATATTTTTAAACCTCAATAATCCATCGCTATCAAACAAAAATCCTTCAAATCGTGGTACCATCATTGTGTTTTTTCCGATAAAACACTTGACCTCTTTGTACCAGTCATCATTATATTCTAAAGTTAGAATCTTTTCACGTAGATTCATCTGAAGTGGCAGCACCGAAAATATGTGTGTCTCCGACTCAATGTTATTAGATAATAAAAAATACAATTATCATAGTTTATAAAGTTAGAATAAAAAGATTATTAATTTAGAATATTAAATTAATAATCTAGAATATTTGATAAATAAATGTAGACTTTTAGAGATACATTATTGTTGTAAAAGATATGACTCTAAAGAGGTGTCGTATCTTAGGCTCTAAATTAGGAGTTTTGTTTTAAGTTTGTTAAGATAGCATTTATTGTAAATGGAAACTTGTTTATTTAATAAGTTATCCATATCTTGAGTTTGTTAGGACTTTTAGCTTATATATATCTCATTGCAAGAGTATTGAGTTGTTGGGATGTAAACTCTTGCAATGTTTCTTATGTAATTTCTTTTCCTATTAATAAAATTGTGTGTATGAGGACACTTCGGCCATTATTGTGGTATCAGAGCTCCAGTAATGCTGTTGAACTGAAGAAGAGATTTGTTGATTTGCAGAAGAGATCTCAGCATTGCATTCCAAGGAAAGTCGGCGCATACTCTGTCAGTAAATCGGTCAGTTATTGTTTCAATTTTTTTTTAAAAAAGGAAAAGAAATTGTTGTTAATTTCATATTTCAGTCATTAGACTCAGCAAAATTCATTTTTGCAAATTGCAAATCCTGAAACTTCATTAATTTGTCTACAACGAATTAGTTTCTAGCATAGTAATTTCTTGTTTAAAAAAAATTTTAGTCTTCTGCCATTAAAATGTTATGGTAAATTCTGAGTATTTTCACTGCACAATTCAACATGAAAAGAATGCATTACTGTCCCTAGCTTCTTTGTAGTGATACATCAGTCTCCATCCTTGTCAATCAAGCTGAAAGCCTCCTTGAACTTGGCAATCTTCCCTTCTGTGTGTGCACGAATTTAAGCCTGCACATTTTCACATTTGATCTCGCAACCTGTATATGAATTACAAATGCAACCATGTATGTGAAATGCAACTGTGTTAAACTCGTGCTAATATTTGATATTCTGTAATAAAGAAGTTCCTCCAGCATCGAATCAGTCAACAATGGTATGGTAAATGATATCTGTGTGATTGGATTGATCAGACTACGGCCATTATCAGACTTCGGCGATTGGATTGATCAGATTAAACCTTGTGTGCATGTGAATTAGATTAATTCTGTGTGAGATTAAACCCTGGTCGCATTCTAAATGTATGCATTCATTTAGAACCCTGATCGCATAGGATCTCTTCATTATTTTTTTAAACAATGCAGATTTTGTAAACAACGCAGATTAGAACCCTGGTCGCATAGGATCCATTCGATTCATTTTTTAGCTTGTTCGATTCTCTGCATAAACAAAACATGATCTACAGGCGATTTCAAAGGAGAAATTGGCCATTAAAAACACGTGCAAGATCAGTCTTCGACTTTTATGAAAACGCGTGCAAGAGATCCGGCCATTAAAAACACGTGCAAGATCAGTCTTTAGCCGTTGATTCATTCACTGTGAAGATCCATGTAATGTTGGTGCAGATCCATGTTGATTCATTCGTTGTGCAATTACACTCACCAATATCATTGCTGCAATACTCGTATCCAATACTCGTGTCAATTGCCATTGAAAAATCTGCAAAAAATCCCGAAGTTTGTGTGCCTACAGCCAACAGTCTGTTACAAGATAAAGGAGGCCGCTACCATTTAGTTTTTTGTTGACGGATCTCTATTTGCTGACGGATCCTTACAGATGGATCTGATCTCGATCATGAAAATTGTGGGAGTCTTGAGCAATTAGTGAAAGCATGGGACATTAACTTGAAGATGCCTGTCATTTATTGTTGAAATGTGTATCATCGCTGCGAAAGGGAATCATGCAGAATTCTATTTCTATCTTCATATTTATTTGTTGAGCACCCTTGATATTGAGGCAGAATTTCCATGTTTACCACAGAATTAAAGTGAAACTTTGTGGTTTCTTTTTGACTTGTTGGTTCTCCTATAGCTGGAGTTTTACTTGAAGAAGATTCAGAAAAAGACGAGCAAGGGAACTGGTGCTGCTTAAAAATAAGCAATTTTTGCAGCTTGAGGTTCTTCGCAAGGTTATTGTAAAGCATGTCTTTTAACGCGCAAGTCTTCATAAGTGGGAGTAAGTTCATGTAAATTGGTGCTTTTGCAGGTCACTTCAAACTTGGTTGTCATCCAAGTGCATTTATAAAGGTTGTCTTCATTTTGTAACTCGAAGTAATTTTATTTTTTTACTTTGAGGGGGGGCAAGATTGCCAGATTTTTTTTGTAAAAGTGTAAAATTTTAAAAGTTCCTTGGAATTTGACTGGAGCCGGGTACAAAGCTCAGTCATTTTTTCCTTGTTTCAACGACTATAGGAGGGTCAAGGCCAAGCCCTGATAGATCGTCTTTGGTGTGATGCGTTTGGTGTGTTGTTCATCTTCATACTTCTTGGCGTGATTCTTTCTGGTGCATACATTCACTAAACTACAATGTCGAAATTAATTAATTTATTCTCTGACTCAGATAAACTTGAAGGCACAAAATCTTACAAAACATGGAAACGACTCATTGAAAGCACTCTCATTTACAATGAACTTTGGCGTGATATCTGTAATGAAGATACTAATCCCACTAAGCCAACAGATGCAGCAACATTAGCAAAATGGGAAGTTAAAAATGCAAAAGCATTAGCACTTATTAAAGCTTCAGTTAATGATGAAATGTATGTGCATATTGAAAATATGACTGATGCGTGGTCTGCCTTGAAAGTTTTTAAAGATTTATTTGATACTCAGCCTGAATCCAAGAAAGTTGATCTTCAATTAAAGTTGCTTCAACAAAAATTGAATGAAGGCGGTGATGTCAATGAATATATTTCCAGACTTAAAAACATTAAGCAGGAAATATTAAATGTGGATTTTCAAGTAGTGGATGATAGTTTTATGAATACAATCTTAATAGCTAGATTGACTTCTTCTTATACACATTTTTTGGAGACTTTATAAGTCACTGGCAAGTTAGACAAGCTTACATTTGATGAACTAAGTGAACTATTGTCTCAACACAATAAAACTTTTGGAAAGAAAAAACAAGTTGGCGAAGATGTTTTTCTCTCAGAAGCAAGCACAACTAAGCCTTCCAGTGACAGTTATAGCAACAGAGGAAGAGGAAGTTTTGTCCAAAGTTGTGGACGAGGCCAACATAGAGACAATAGTCAAGGCAGAGGCAACAGTCAAGGAAGAGGGTCTTTTCAAGGTATAGGAAACAATCAAGGCAAAGGATATTTTCACGCAAGAGGAAATAGTCAAGGCAAAGGCTCATTTCAAGGCACCAGTCAAGGCAGAGGATAGACTCCGTCCAGAAATCAAAGCAGGGGAAGAGGACATAATTTCGGCAGAGGGAGAGACTTCAGTCAAATTGTTTGCAGAAGGTGTAACAAAGTCGGTCATTATGCAGAAGATTATCGCACTTCCATTGACAAAATCGCCAAATTTCAACAAAACACAACACAATTTTCTAATGATCAACAGGATGATGATTCAAAATATGTGTTTACCTCATCTTCAACATTACAGATTTCAAATGACTTTCAAAGTGATTATGAAGATGCTTGGATTTTAGATTCAGGGGCATCTCAACACATGACTTTTAGACGTGACTTCTTTTGGGATTTTAAAGAATGTCATCTTAATTTTGTTTTTCTTGCAGATAATACTCAACATACTCCTTATGGAAAAGGAGTCGTTAAAGTTTATTTACCTGATATTGGAGAATGACTAATTTCAAATGTATGGTATGTACCCACTTTCAAAAAGAATTTGTTGTCTTTAGTGACAATTCGACAAGCAGGACATCAAGTAATTATGGAAGATGGCTTGGTGAAGATAAATTCAGATAAACAAAATATGAAAGTAGTTATGACAGGATATGAAGAAGGAAAATTGTTAAGGATGAAAGGAACAGTTATTCCAATACATTCAGACTTTGCAGGATCAGTCAGTACAGGTATCTCTCCTATCAGGTTGTGGCATGTGCGATATGGACATCTCAACTTTGAAAGTCTGTCTCAATTGCAAAAACAAGGGATGGTTAAGGGGCTTCCCACTTTCCAAAAGGATAGTTCAATATGTGAAGCATGCATTTATGGCAAATAGAGTCGAGAAATTTTTTCAACAAGTTCATGGCGTGCCAATCGGCCGTTGCAACTAGTTGACAGTGATGTTTGTGGACCCCTCGAAACTTCTTTTGGTGGTTGCAAATTTTTTTTACTCTTTGTTGATGATTTCAGTAGAATAACTTGGGTTTACTTCTTGAAACAAAAGTAAGAAGTATTCGACAAATTTAAGATTTTTTGACGACTTGTTGAAAATGAAGTTAAAGAAAAGATAGGTACACTCAGAACTGATAATGGTGGAGAATTCACTTCTAATGAATTCAATACTTATTTCTCAGACAATGGGATCAGAAGACAACTTACTAATTTCTACACTCCTCAGCAAAATGGAGTCCCAGAACGAATGAATCGCACTTTGTTAGGAATGGCCAGATCTATGTTGAGTTTTAAAAGGTTAAGTTCTAAATATTGGGCAAAATCTATCCATACAACTATATACTTAAGGAATAGATCTCCAACTGCTTCTTTGGATGGAATCACACCTTATGAAGCATGGTTTGGTTTCAAACCTAGAGTTAAACATATTAGAGTTTTTGGGTCAATATGTTATGCTTTAGTTCCGAAAGAAAAGCGAACTGAGGTTGACTCACGAAGTTTGAAATGCACAATGATTGGGTATTCTGATGAGAAGAAAGGGTATCAAATTTTGTCAAATGGAAAATTTATTGTGAGCAGGGATGTCATTTTTTATGAAACTGAAAGTAAAAGTGCTGACGAAATAGAAAGTCTTCTTCAAAAGTTAGAACCTAAAGGAAATCAAAGAAAAGGAAAAGTTCAAAGTTCACCAAATTCACTTAATTGGTATGAACTTGATTTTCCTTCATCTGAAGATGTTTCATCCAGTCCGGTTACTTCGACAACATCTGGTTCTTCCAGCAGTTCATCTGAATCTCCTAGTAGCGACAGTTCATCTGACAATGATTCTCCACCTCCAAACTCTTCAACTGATCGACGAACATCATTTTACATTAATCCAATTTATAATAATAGTAATTCAGATCCCCAAACCAGTGAACATCAACTACCAAAGTGGGCAGTTCAACTTTTGAAAGATGTCAGGCCTGTTGAGAAAAATAAAACAGGAACAAGGGGATCACACAACAATGAAGGGAATTTTTCCTTAGTAGCGAATGATTTTACTGAACCTTCCACCTACAAGGAAGCAGTCAAACATAAAGAATGGAAACATGCTATGGTTGAGGAATATCAAGCAGTGATTGATAACAACACTTGGAAACTTGTTGATTTTCCTACAAGTGTTAAACCCATCGGATGCAAATGGGTTTACAAAATTAAATACAACCAACATGGTGAAATTGACAAGTATAAAGCTCGACTTGTGGCTAAAGGTTTCACGCAGCAGGAAGGCATTGATTATGAGGAAACTTTTCCTCCTACAACTAAATGGAATACCATCCGATTAACACTTGCATTGGCCGCTCAGAAAGGTTGGAAAGTCCATCAAATGGATGTAAAAAGTTCTTTTCTCAATGGAGACTTACAGGAAGATGTGTATATGCAGCAACCACTCAGTTTTGAAATTGCAGGGCAAGAACATAAAGTCTGCAAATTAATTAAGGCTTTATATGGGTTAAAGCAAGCTCCTCGAGCTTGGTATGCCAAAATGGATGAATACCTTAGGAATGTTGGTTTTCATTGCAGTGAATCTGATGATACGTTGTATATTCGTTAGAAGGGTTCTTATATGGTGATTCTTATTATGTTTGTAGATGATTTGCTCATTACAGGAAACAATGAGGATCATATTGCACAGGTGAAAAAGAAGTTACATGCAGGTTTTAAGATGACAGATTTGGGACTTCTTCACTACTATCTTGGTGTTGAAGTATTCCAACATCCCCATCATATTTTCATTTCTCAGAGTAAGTATGCAGTAGAACTTCTTCAGCGTTTTGGCATGCAGTATTGCAAACCATCTCTTACCCCTATGGAACAAAACTTGAAACTTTCAAAATTTGAAGGGGGGGAATCGGTAGACAACACTCTTTATAGATAGTTTATTGGCAGCTTGATTTATTTGACCAACACTTGCCCAGATCTATCTTATGCAGTCAGTATTCTTTCTCACTTTATGCAACAACCACAAGACAGCCACTGGAATGTAGCCAAAAGAGTTCTTCGATATATCCAAGGAACAAAATATTTTGGTCTTCTTTACAAAAAGACTAAAAATTTTGTACTTGGTGGTTTTTCAGATGTTGATTTTGTAGGGAGTATTGATGATCACACATCAACATCAGGTTATTTAATGAAGATGGGTTCCACATCAGTATCTTGGAATTGTAAGAAACAAGCTACAGTTGCTACTTCTACAGCAGAAGCAGAATACATCTCAGCATGGGAAGCAACATGTGAAATTGTTTGGTTACGCAAGATTTTACAGGACTTGGGCATTTCTCAAGAAAAAGCTACATCATTATTCATCGACAGCTAGTCAGCCATTAAGCTTGCTAAGAATCCAATTTTTCATTCAAAGACAAAGCACGTGGACACCAAGTATCATCATATCAGATCGCTTATTGCAAAGGATGTCATCAAGCCAATTTATTGTCCTTCAGAAGATCAGATCTCTGACATTTTCATGAAACCTCTTGGCAGAATAAAATTTACTAAGTTCAGGGATGAACTTGGTATCTGTTGTAATGTATTTTTGGATCATAGGGGGGAATGTTAGATAATCCGAAATACAATTATCATAGTTTATAAAGTTAGAATAAAAAGATTATTAATTTAGAATATTAAATTAATAATCTAGAATATTTGATAAATAAATGTAGACTTTTAGAGATACATTATTGTTGTAAAAGATATGACTCTAAAGAGGTGTCCTATCTTAGGCTCTAAATTAGGAGTTTTGTTTTAATTTTGCTAAGATATCATTTATTGTAAATGGACACTTGTTTATTTAATAAGTGATCCATATCTTGAGTTTGTCAGGACTTTTAACTTATATATATCTCATTGCAAGAGTATTGAGTTGTTGGTATGTAAACTCTTGCAATGTTTCTTATGTAATTTCCTATTAATAAAATTGTGTGTCTGAGGACACTTCGGCCATTAAATTCATCCTCCACTCAGTTCACTGTTCCCTTTATGTAAGTAATCTCAAATTCGTACTCGCTAAGAAATTCTAACCAATGTCGTTGTCGCACATTCAGGTCGCTTTGCATAAATATGTGTTGTAGTCCACAATGGTCAGTCTTTAGTTCAAATTTTCGTCCAACAAGGTAGTGTCTCCAAACCTTCAAGGCATATACAATGGCTAACAACTCCAAATAGTGAGTTGCGTAGTTCTCCTCATGCCTTCTCAATTTCCTTTAGATGTAAACGATCACTCATCCCTCTTGCATCAAGACCCCGCCTAAGCCTTCCTTGGATGCGTCAGTGCATACCAAGAAGTCTGTGTCCATGTTAGGAACCTTTAGTATCGATGTTATTGTGAACAACTCCTTAAGCCTCTGAAATGCTTCTGCGCATTTCTCGGTCCAAACAAACTTCTTATTTTTCTTCTGCAATTCCATGATCGGATTTGTTATCTTCAAAAATCCCTCGAAGAACCGTTGATAGTATCCTGCTAAACCCATGAAGCTACGCACTTCCAGGACATTCATCGGCACAAGCCATTCCATGATAACCTCGACCTTGGCTGGATCCAAGGCGATGCCTTTGCCAGAGATGACATGCCCTAAGTAGTGAATCTTCGATTGATAGAAAGAGCATTTGGACAACTTCCCATACAATGTTTTCTCTCTCAAACACTGTAGTACCGAGCGCAAGTGCTCTTCATGATCCTCTGTCATCCAAGAGTAAATCAAAATATCATCAATGAATAATTGGATGAACTTGTCCAAGTACTCGTGGAACACCCCATTCATCAAACTCATAAATATCCCTGGGGCATTTGTCAGTCCAAATGGTAAAATAGTAAACTCATAATGTCCAAACCTCATTTTAAAGGTGGTCTTAGAGATTTCATCCTCCTTGATTCGTAACTGGTGATACCCTGATCACAAATCGATCTTGGAGAACACCGACGTTCCATTCATTTGATCGAACAGATCATCAATTCTCGACAACAGATACTGATTCTTGATTGTGGCCTTTTTCAGTTGATGGTAGTCAATGCAGATCCTCCACGACCCATCCTTATTTCGTATGAAAATAACAGGCGTGCCCCACAGTGAAACACTTGGACGTATCATTCCCAGGTCCAACAACTCCTTAAGTTGCATTTTCAACTATTGTAACTACGAGGTCGACATCCGATAAGACATTCTTGTGATCGGTTCAGATCTTGGTCTTAGGTCTATGGTAAACTCCAAATCCCTCTCCAGGGGCATCCCAGGTAACTCCTCTGGAAATATGTCTGCAAACTCTCTCACCATCGGAAGGTGTTCTAAACCTTTTTCTACTCCCTTCTTGTTTAACGCAAGGATCGCATAAAGCTTTCACCCGTTGCACATGCTCTTCTAAAGTCGCAAGGAAGAGATGAACCTCAAGGAAACTCCCTAGGTTCGGCCTACAATCACCCGTCTCTGTCCCTCATCATCGACCAAGCTCAATCATTTCATCTTACAGTTGAGTATCGCCTCATGCAATTCCAACTAGTCCATACCAATCACGATGTCATAAGATCCTAAGATCGTGATGTACAGGTTGGCCCTTGTGGAAAACTCCTCCAGGTTAAGGATATAGTCTGTAACCTTTCCTCCAACCTTCTATTTGGCTCCCGAAGCCATCTCTATGAAGTTAAACTCATGTTGTTCGACTGCCTTTACCCTAATCCTTTTTAGCACTGCACTAGAAATGAATCTCTCAATCGTATCGGGATCTATCAAAATACTAAGGGTTTGGTCAACGACGGTACCTGTCATCTCAAGCTTAGTCAACTGGTTCTCTACCTAGTGGTTATTCACTACTGCATGTATTCGATGGGCCTTGCCCATATCTCCCACAGTAGTGGGTCCAGTTGATCCGAACACTCTAGTCCTCTCCACAGGGCAGTTGCGCTGGTAGTTTGGCTCCCCACATGTCCAACACCCCTTCTTTGGCCAAGTAGCCCTGGTACCTGAAGTAGAAGACGACAACCCACTGGCCTAGAATCCTGGTCTGTTCTGCTAAACAGGGCTAAACAGCTGCTACTGTGGTCGACGTTGTTGCTGATGTTGTGGTCCCCGATAAGGTGTTTAGTGTTGAGGCGTCAGTCACTGAGGTGTAGTGAAAATGGATCCCCTCTGGAAGCCATGATATCCTGGTGTATGTCTGGCTGGTGTCTGATGTTTCTATGCTCCAGATGACACCTACCTTGCTAGTCTCACTAGAACCCTGGTCTGACCCCTACTGATAAGCTCCTCCTCTGCTATGAGGGCCTTTTGGACAACATCATGCAAGGTTTAAGGCATCAGAATCCTAACCTTTGCACGTATGTTTCCATTAAGGCCGAACACAAACCTGTTGACCTTAAGTTTCTAAGTGTTAAGTTGTGGAGCATACCAGAGAAGCTCCATAAAATGGGCCTCATACTCGGGTACCGTACGACCTCCTTGTCATAAGGCATTGAACTCATTGAGATGACGCTCAATGAATTCCTATGAAAGGTATCTCTCTTGGAGCCATTCCTAGAACAGTTCCCATGACACGTCTTCGACGGCCATGTTCAACTGCGGTAGGAGCTTCTTCCACCATAGAAGAGCGCTCCCCTTTAGTTTAAAGACTTCCATGTGGACCTTCATGTTGGAGATATAATCATGAAGTGCGAAGCACATTACCATGTCCTCCAACCATGCCTCAACAGATGTGCCATCCGGGGCACCAAAGAACTCAATAAATTTGACCTTCTCGAGTTCATGGTGAATGCTACTAGTAGCGACGAGAGCACGCAGAGAAACCTCAATAGGTGTCGGTGCCATGGCCTCATCGTTGTCCAAACAATTGATCAGTGCCTTAGACATGCACTGAAAAGATCTCATCATTCTGACTACATCACCAACTGCTATCTTCTCTTGTCTGAGAACCTGCTCGTCTCCCTGGTGGTTAGACTCTTCGGGCATGGATGCTACTGGAGGCATCATGCCTCCTATCCTAGCACCCCATCATCTGCCTCCACAACGTCGTCTAACCATGATTACTTGCATGCACACACAAGTCAACTCAATTAGCAACAGTATGATCAAATCATATCTACGAAATCTGTAGCGATCCCAAGTCGTGGGTTGAACCGACTGTAATACCAGATGTAACATCCCTCCCATTCAGATACGACAACAAGCCTCACATAACAAGTGCAATTTTTTTTGTGTGTGTGCATGTGTAGAAGGGTAATAAAGACATTATACTCAATGTCGCAACACGACTACGAACATGACGCATGCAACTCACACGACAACAGCATAACGACCTAAGAAGAACATCAAGCATCTGGAAGCACTGGATGACAATCAATCGACGAAAAATAAGAATGACTACCCACCCATCCTACCCTGCAATGGTTAGCACCTACAAGACACATAAGAAACGCTCAAGCCAAGGTTCCCATCTATTTTGACCATTTAAGGTCTCAAGCCTCGCAACTGTTCTGAGGAAGAAGGAAGTGTCTACATCCCACCCGACACAAGCAGACCAAGCCTACTGAGCTAAGGACAATCATCCTAACAACCTAACGCACCCAAATTTAATTACACAAACAACTATAACCCTTCAGTGAGCCAACCATGTGCATCAAAAGTTTACAACCAAGTACAACATTAAAGTAATGAACAACAACACCCTCAACGGGAAGTGCAAGCCAAAAATGACTTCGCCGATATCCTGATCAATCGTCGAGTCAAGCTAGTCAACAACTATAGTCTATTTTAATCATCCATTACAAGCCCAACTTAGCATGTCTAAAATGAAAAATGACATTAAGATACAACCTAAATCAAGTGAAGCATTTGTTGTGACATAAAGTGTTAATACCTAAAACTTATTATATAACTCATTGAAAATAACTAAGGTGACTTCCTTAATCCATCAATTAAATTTGTTACATCATGACATCATGCTACCTTCCCTTCCTATAACAAAACTCCTTTAAAATAAAAAGGGCTTTTATCCCTATTAACTATTAGGATTTTATGTTGTGTGCGATGTAGGCTTCTTACGACAATTACGACAACAAGCCTCACATAACAAGTGCAATTTTTTTTTTTTTGTGTGTGTGTGTAGAAGGGTAATAAAGACATTATACTCAATGTTGCAACACGATGACAAACATGACACATGAAACTCATGCGACAAAAACATAATGACCTAAGAAAGACATCAAGCATCTGGAAGCACTGAACGACAATCAACAGATGAAAAATAAGAATGACTACCCACCTGTCCTACCCTGCAATGGTTAGGACCTCCACGACACATAAGAAATTCTCAAGCTCAGGTTCCCATCGATTTTGACCATTTAAGGTCTCAAGGCTAGCGACTATTATGAGGAACAAGGAGGTGTCTACATCCCACCCAACATAAGCAGGCCAAGCCTACTGAGCCAAGGAAAATCATCCTAACAACCAAACACACCCAAATTTAGTTACACAAATAACTAGAACCCTTCAGTGAGCCAACCAAGGGCATCAAAAGTTTACAACCAAGTACAACATTAAAGTAATGACCAACAACACCATCAATGGGAAGTGCAAGCCAAAAACAACTTCACCGATATCCCGATTAGTCGTCGAGTCAAGCTAGTCAATAATTACAGTCTATTTTAATCATGCATTACGAGCCCAACTTAGCATGTCTAAAATGCAAAATGACATTAAGATACAACCTAATTTAATTGAAGCATTTGTTGTGACATAAATTGTTAATACCTAAAACTTATTATAGAACACATTGAAAATAACTAAGGTGAATTCCTTAATCCATCAATTAAATCCATTACATCATTAGATAATGCTACCTTCCCTTCCTATAAAAAAATTCCTTTAAAATAAAAAGGGCTTTTATCCCTATTAACTATTAGGATTTTATGTTGTGTGCGATGTAGGCTTCTTAAATTATCAATATCATCTTCATTTATCAATATCCTCTTCCATCACCCCAACTTTTACAATTACACACAAGTATCAATTTAATATTAAATAAAGATATGATTGTAGATAAATTTTAAATAGGATCATAACTATGTTGCATATTTGAGGTTTGAAATGACAATCCAATTTCTGTAAATTAATCTTGATGTAAACTCAACCCTGCATAACATCATTCAATAAATTATATACAATGCATGAATTATGGATGTGTCAGTTAACTGTTAAGTTTAGTTCTGATATTGATTAAATAATTCATATTTACCCTTTACGTCGAGCCTTTATTTATTTACAATTCAAGGATACTAATCGACCTTTGGTTTCTTTACACTTTTAAAAAGATATCGATCGATTGCATACCAATCGTGTCAATCTAAATAAAGGATGACAATGAATCTCCTATTCTACAACCATTATTTATCTTCAACAATATTCCAATTACAATGATTTAAACAGGTGTAATCATTACCTCGTGCTCATTAAGGATTCAGGAGTCATTACATGGATACCATTAAAAATTTGAATTAACAATGCCTAGAGCTACTACATTCAAAACAAAATCGCCATTATATGATTATTGGGCCAACTGTCTCCTTGAATTAGTATTTGTTGTGATAACGGTGAGAAATAGATGGCATGCCTATAATCTCAAAATTAGTTTAAAGCTTTCATTCATTATAGAGATATCCAAGTTAGGGTCCTTGCTTACCACGCAGCCATAAAATTGTTACGGAACAAGCTAGCACACAAACAACAGGGTGAACGCACACAGGCACACACTCAGCCAGTAAGACGCACGTAGGCATGTGTCATTGGAAATGCAGGCAGTAAACTCGTAATGACTCAGGCATGTACAAGGTAATCAAGTGCAAGTCTACACTACCAATCGTTGTCGTTTATATTTTAAATCACAGTCACAATCATAAAGGTGAAACGTTGACAATCAGGTTACATCCTTTGGCCAAGGAGTGGCCATCCAAAAGATAAATCATTTTCACAAGTGAACCAGGTTGTCGTGGAATGCAAGCATACACAAAGTGAAGAATTCACCATAAAAAAAAAATTGAAAACACCAAAGGATTTGGAAGAACAAAAAAAAAGGTTCGCAGTGTGATGTTATCGCTAGCTAAAAGGGATAATCAATAAAAAGGGCTAATATGCAGAGTGAATTTGCTTTTAAATGTGATGAAATAGCTAAGTGAGATCATCATTAGAAGGGATAACTATGCAGAGTGAAATTGCTTTTCTGAAGTTGAGCTTTTACCCCCAATGCAATCCCAATAGTTGGAACAAACGCCCCCGGAATGCATTCCATAGGGTAAGTTATCAAATAAAAAATGCAGAGATTCCAAGGTAATATCTCCAGTCCAACACACCAGAAAATGTAGTCTAGAATAATTCGCAGGCAGCCAGTCGAATGGGAAAAATCTCAAACAAAAATTCATTAATATTAATGTGTAGGGATAAAATCCGCAGAGAAAAAAAAAAGGGGGAAACATTAAAAAAACATGGATTTAAGTTGCGAAGGAGGTAATGCAACGAAGTGCCAAATCTTCCAGCAATATATTAAAAAAATAGAGATAAACTTATCCGGCGATTAAGAAACGTAGAGTTAAGAAACTTTTCCATCAATTAAAATTTCAAGGTTATTTAAATTCATCAAGGAGCAAGTCAAACCTTCAGCGAAGGACAACATCAAGGTATATCATTAACAGGTTCATCCTTTGCTCATCATCCTCACACAGAAAAGCAAGGCATTGAGATCCATAGGTCTTTTAATGCTAAGTCTATGACCGTAGATCAGGCTCCTGGCTGACTGCTCAGACGAGGATTGCTGAGCTAGGGACAAAGGCTAAACAACCTCAAGGTCACAATCAACACCACATGGAGGTCATGACACGAAGGAAAATGAAGGCCATGGTGGTCAACAACCATCTAGCTATGCTAAGGAAGGTTTCAGTCACCAATTAAAAAAAACATCATTTTACTTTTCCATTAATAAAGCAGATCCAAGCATAAGTCCTAATACATTCTAACATACAAAAATGAAGAGAGTGTACCATTGCCTGATCACCCACTCCAAATTAAGTCCCGTGCGCTCCATGCAACTCCCTCTTTCCGACCATCCAAACTTCACCGGTACCTCCCAGTCAATGCTAGGGGTACTCTTCTTCCCCCTTATCCCCCTTAGCCACAAAGGGGCCACACACACTATCCAGAGATTTTGACTAGCTCCCAGCTCACCTCTCAAGGCCAAGCTACCACTCCTCTCCGATCTAGATATCCTCAACTCCCACATGTAAATCAGTCAAGTAGATACTTCTACAGTGTAACGTTACACAAACAGAAGATGGTCCAACCTCCATTACCTCCCTTCATTATATAGAGTTTTGTGGTTCCTTACTTTCCAAAAATTCTCTTTTAGTTAAGTTTTTATAATTAATTTCCTAAAAATTCCTCCCCGTACAAGTGTCACCCATCCCCTTATTTCCTCATAAATTAACTTCTTTAATTAATTGATTATGTTTATTTCCCTCACCCCCCTAGAGTAACTCCTAGAATCACTCCTAGGTGTCCCCAAAATCTCTTACAGGTTTTAATAACTTTCCTTTTTATTAAATTGCTTGTTTAGTATAAATTAGAAAGCTCTTAAATGGTAGATACTTTTTCTAAGTTTGACTTTCCACTTTTTCTCTTATGTTTCCCCTTCTTCCCTTTTTATGTTTACCACTTTTCCTAGTTTCCTAAATTTTTAGATTTTCCCTCTTTCCCCTTTTTAATTAGAACTCAAAAGGGCAAGTGTGGAAATTAACCCTTTTTCCCTTTTCTCATTTAATTAATATTTTAAAATTATCAAAATAATAAAACCATTAATTCCCCTTTTTCTTTTAAATTTTATTCCAACTAGTTTTTTTTTTATGAATAAATTAAATTTGTTATTCCCTTTGTGTTACAAGATTTAAATAAGGTCATGATTATTATTTATGTGGTTTTTATTTTTATTATTATTATTGTTAATTTTTTTTTTTATAGAGAGATAAAATTTTACCACTAGCGTAGTTTAGACTTAAACCTTAAATTATTGTACAGAGCAACATTTAATTAGGGAAATTGTTTTAAAAATTTCTTAACACATTATTTGTCCTAAGGCCATCTAGGTTCATTCCTCTATCATCAACAACACAACGTGCCCTTCAGGACGCACTAGGTGCTCCAAGGGTGCCACTCACCTCTCTCCATTTTTCTTGCGAGAAGTGCCCTTCAGGATGAACCACGTGCTCCAAGGGAGCCACTCGCCTCTTATCTGACTTGGTAGACATCTTTAACCCCTGGAGTTAACACTCCGCTAGGTGAACTTGTGGGATACTAAGGGATTCTAAGGAATAAGGGCCCCGCCTTATTGTGCACCCCTTAGAATCATCGTGAGCGACTATCGCAGTCTGCCCTCACGACATCATGGGTCCTCTCGAATGATGCAGGAGCATCGCTAATGTCAAGCAAGTGTGGGTCAACACACCAATGCATTTTGGGCACATGTTGAATTGTTTAAAATCTTTTGAAGTTGGATGCATCAAACTTAAATGTAATAATTAAGGAAAGGCATACTGGTAGATTGTAAATAGACCTCGAGCATCCCTCTCTCGTCTGTATTAGGTTAAGACATTTATGTTAATGAATGTAAGTAGGTAGACTTGAATCCTTCGATTAGAAAATTTTAGGAGCAAAGAGGGAAATGGGATATAGACACCCTCCCTTGTATCATTGTAAGATAAGCAACTTTATGAGAAGAGAGCATAGGAGAGTTGAACCAGAGAGTTGTTTAGAGTAAACCCCATGTACAAAAATTCTGGATTAATACAAAGATCTTTAGTTCAAACTCATGGTGTTCAAATTGCTTTTTGTGTTGTGCCTGCTGATTGATATATGCTTGCTTACTCTCTGTTGTGAATTTTCTTTGATGTGTGAATGTATAATTTCACATTTGATGTCTGAAATCTGAAGAGAGGGAGAGTAAGGAATGGGTTTCAATTGTTTCTCTGTGTAAGCAAGATTTTTCCTGTAAGGAGTGCAGCGAAATCGTTCGCAAGGTGTGCATTGATGGGTTCAAAATATCAGTCTTTGAATGCTCAGGAGGGATATCACTGTTCTCATTCTCACAGAAGTGCTAGTTAAGCATAGGAGTCATGCAAGGAGTGCACAAGCTGAGTGAAGCCTCATTGTTTACAACCTGAGCGAAACTGTTGAAAGATTGATGTCGCAGAGAGTGCACAGAGTTGAAGAATTCAATTCTTGGAAGTATTGAGGAGTTGCCGCAAGGAGTGCATTCAAGAGTCTTCTCAAAGACTCCAGTTTTTGAAGAAAAGATCAGGAAGTTTAGTGCCTTGAAGCATTGGGAGAAGGTGCAGTGATATCATTTCGTGGGTGGACAAGTTTTGTGAAAGATCATTTTGTTCATTTCATAGAAATCACCAAGGAGTAAATTGACGATCAAAATTCTCGGTGGAGAATTCACGAGGTTCCAAGAGTCGTCGGATCGTGTAGAGGAGTAGGGAAGTTATGGTCGGGAGAAATTGGACCGTTGGATCACTCACATAATTCATTTCGGGGTTTTGGGAGTTGAAAGGTCGAAAACTTTGTATCAAGACTCGTAATATCGCGAAAGGTGAAGTCGTGAAATCCTGAAGGAATCTGAGCCATTAGTTAAAAGGACAATACATGTTGCGAAATCACCCATATCGGGGTTTCGGGCATTAGAGGTGAAAGAGAGAAGTCATTCAACTTTGTGAGTGACGAAGTTGCGAAGCGGATCAGGACCGTCTGTTTGGGAGTGGACAGGTGGCGCACTTGCCAAATAAGAGGTCAGACCTTCATTGATCATTTCGGGGTTTTGTGAATTGGAGAACCAAGAGCACATCATCTGGATTCGCGAAGTCGTGAAGTCTGAGAACTCCAAAGAAGGAAGGAAGTTCCTTGTGGGACCTGCATTGATGACATGTCAAAATTTCGCATTTCGGCATATCATAGGGTAAGAGGTCAAGACTCTTGTACCGAAAGTTCTGAAGTCGTGAAACTGTGAGAAAATCACAGCGGTCCACTAGGAGGAGGACAAGTTGCAGAGATCTAGGGATCTCGTGAACTCAGAGGTTCACAGGGTGAGAGACCAAAGATTGAGTGCTCCAAGTTGCGAGAGGTGAAATTGTGAGGAGCATGGATATTCATCAGCTCCAAGTCACGGGAGGACCGTTGGATTAGGAACCCCATCGCATTTCATGTCTTGGGGGTTCAGAGGTCGAAGGGAGTTATTTTCGACATCAAAAGTCACAAATTCGTGAAGTGCTGAGAGCCAGCACGAGGGACACATGGAAAAACTACAAAGTGGGCTCGGGAAGTAGACCGACAGACACACGTCACACATTTGGAGGATTCAAATCCCCTTCGACCTCTCGCATCTCAGGTTCTAGGGAGAAAAGGGAACGAAGGTTTGAGCCTTCGACTTGCAAAGTCACGAGTAGCAAGAACGAGAGGAGAATGGTCAAATCTCGCCTCTCGGGGGTTCAGGAAAGAAGGTGCCAAGGTTGGACCTTTGCACTCGCAAAGGCGCGAGAGGCGAAAGGTGATAGTTCTTAGCCTAGATGGTGGTCGTGCAAGGAGGGCACTGACAAAGAGAGAGTTGTACCCATTTTGTGATCTCGGGTATCGCGAGATCATAGAGGAGTGGGAAGTCACCACTCGTGAACTCGTGAAATCGCAAACTGCGAAAAAGGACGTATTGATCGATTTGAAAGGGGATTTTAGAAGAGAATTTGAAAGAGCCGATCCGGCTAAAAGGGCATATAGAATGATCCTGTGAGAGGATATCGACTTGAGGGCCGATAGGGTCGGTGTCAGTTGTGGTATCAGAGAACAGAAAGATTTCTTTGCTTTCTGTAGCAGGGAAAAGGAAGATTCATTATGCCACAGAGAAGAGGAGACAAATAAACACCCGATCCACCAGAGGATAGGGAAATTCCAAGAAGAAGGGGTAGGAAGATGCCTGATCTAGCCATGGAGAGAGAGATGCATGACCTATGCGTCAGACTCGAGGACATGGAGACATCACAGAGGCACACAGCTAGTGTTGGGGATCTTAGTGATTCTAAAAGTGAAAATGAGGTCGAACATGAAGGAGAAGAGGTCACAGTAGAAGATGCAGTAAATGAATGCCTAATTAGGGTTGTTGCAAGAATGGGTGCTAAGGCAAAAATGGACATTCCAATATATGAAGGAAATCTGGATGTCGAAGAGATTATAGACTAGATTAGAGCTCTGGACACATATTTTGACTATGAGGATGTTGAGGAGGACAAGAAGGTCAAACATGATATCACAAGATTGAAAGGACATGCAACATTGTGGTGGGATGAGCTACAAGCTGACAAATGATGCAAAGGAAAGAAAAAGATCAAGAGTTGGGATAGGATAATCATGAAGATGAAGGAGAAATTCATTCGCAGGGATTACCAGATTACTTTGTTTTGGAGAATGAAAAATTTGAGACAAAATCTAATGACAGTGAAGGAATACACTGAAGAATTCTACAAGTTGAACATCAGGGCAGGTCATCATGAAAGTGATGATGAAAAAGTTGCAAGGTACATGAATGGTATGAGATATGACATCCAGGATGAGATGAGCATGATGACCATTTGAACGGTGGAAGATGCTTATCAGATGGCTCTAAATGCTGAAGAGAAGATGAGCCAAAAGAAACGTCAAAGAGGCTGAGGCAGAAGTTAGCCCAAAGGAAAATCAGTTGCCCAGGATAGAAATCAGAAACCCAAGGAGGACTGGAAGAAACCTCAGACTCAAACAGAGAGAGGTGGAAGTTCACAGAGAGGGTAGCATACCGAACAGAGAGGTCAGTATGTTGATGGAAATTTTTTTCCTCGTACCAGAGGTAAAGGAAGAGGAAGAGGTGGAGTACTTAAATGCTTCACATGTGGAAAGAATGGACATAAGTCTTATGAGTGTCCAGAAAAAAAGAAAGAAGGTGGTGAAACTCACATCACCGAAGGAAAGAGGTGGAATGTTGAGGCATAAGATGCTAAAGGCGGAAGATCGTTGATGATGCAAAAAGTTCTTTTAACGCTAGAGAAGGAGGTGGAGAATCCAGTGCAAAGAAACAATCTTTTTCAGACTGCTTGCAAAACCAAGGACAGGGTATGCAAGGTCATTGTGGACAGTGATATCATAGATAATCTCGTTTCTACAGAGATGGTAGAAAAGCTGGAGCTAGAGACTATTGAACATCCAAACCCATACAGAGTTTCATGGCTACAGAAAGGACATCGGGTAAATGCCACTAAACGATGTTTAGTTGAGTTTAAAATAGGAGGGTATAAAGATGAAATACTTTGTGATGTTATTCCCATAGATGTTTGTCATCTATTGTTGGGTAGACCGTGGAAATATGACAGAAATGTGATTCATGATGGGAGATAGAAAAAATACACCCTAGAGAAGAATGGGAGAACTCACATGTTGCTTTCAATCAAAGATAAAGAGGTGAAACCTAAAGTAAGTAACATTGTACTTCTCATGAGTGGGAAGGAACTTCTTACAAAGGTTAAGAGGAAGGAGGAACCACAATTCATTGTGGTCAGGAAGCCTAATTTGTTTTTAACTAGTACAAGGGTAAATGATTTACCGGAAGAGGTTCAGAAACTGTTGGAAGAGTTTGGTGACATAGTAGTGGACGAACTACCTCGTTCATTAACACCGATCAAAAGTATGAGTCATCATATTGATTTCATACCTAGAGCTAGTTTACCAAACAAATCAGCATACATATTGATGCCACGGGAGAATGAAGAGGTCAAAAGTTAGGTCCAGGATTTAATGGACAAAGGGTTGGTTACAAAAAGCTTGAGTCTGTGTGTTGTTCCGAAAATGCTCAGTCCAAAGAAATATGGAGGCTGGAAGATGTGTACAGACTCAAGGGAAATCAACAAGATAACCATCAGGTACAGATTTCCATTACCAAGGATGGATGATTTGATGGATTGCTTGAGTGGAGAATTTTTTTTTTCGAAGATTGATTTGAAAAGTGGATATCACCAGATTCGTATGAGAGAAGGTGATGAATGGAAGACAACCTTCAAGACTAACGAAGGGTTGTATGAATGGCTTGTTATGTCGTTTGGATCAACAAATGCACCAAGTACTTTCATGAGTTTGATGAATGAAGTCCTGAAGGATTTCATCGAAAAATTTGTCATTGTGTATCTTGATGACATACTGATTTTCAGTGAAACAGAGGCAGAGCATATGAAACATTTGGCTACAGTGATGAAGAGGCTACAACAAGAGAAGCTGCTGATAAATATGAAGAAATATTCATTCATGAAGACAGAGCTCATTTATTTGGGGTTTGTTATTTCTACAGATAAATTGAGGATTGACCCAGATAAGGTGGAGGTAACTAAGAATTAGCCATCACCGAAGAGTATATTTGAGGTGAGAAGTTTTCATGGATTGGCTAGTTTCTACCGGAAGTTCATCAGGAATTTCAGTGGAATTAGTGCATCGATGATGGACACAGTGAAGAAGAAACACAAGTATTTTCACTGGACAGAAGAGGCTGATAAAAGCTTCAATTTGTTGAAGAAGAAAATCACGGAACAACCAATTTTGGTGTTGCCTGATTTTACAAAGTCATTTCAAGTAAAATGTGATGCAAGTGGATTTGCAATAGAGGCAATCTTGAGCTAAGAAGACAGGCCAATAGCATACTTCAACAAGAAGCTGAATGAAGCGAAAGTGAAATACTCCACGTATGACAAGGAGTTCTATGCTATTATCCAGGCATTGAAGAAATGAAGGCATTACTTAATCCCAAAAGAGTTTTCTTTATACAGTGACAATCATGCTTTGCAATTTCTGACTCAACAGGAGAAGCTGAATCAAAGACATGTTAAATGGATTGAATACATGCATAAATTTTCTTTTGTAACTAAGCATATTTCTGGAACTGCTAACAAAGTTGTTGATGCTTTGAGCAGGAAATGTTTGTTGTTGCAGGAGATCAGAGTAAAAAAACTGGGTTTTGATGACCTCAGGGACATGTACAGAGATGATCCAGATTTTAAGGAGGTGTATGAAGCAGCTGAGAATCAAATTCTTAGGGACATAGGTCAATGGATAGAATACATGATCCAGGATGAATTGTTATTTAGGGGCAATCAGTTATGTATTCCAAAATGCTCCATTAGGGAGAATCTGTTGAAGGAGAAACATAGTGGAGGATTGGTTGGACATTTCAGTCATGACAAGATGTTCTCAAAGTTAAATGAGTCATATTATTGGCTAGGAATGAGAGAAGACATCAAAATATTCGTGGACAGATGCAAAATTTGTCAGCATTCAAAAGGCAAGAGAGGCAGAATGCAGGATTTTATCAACCGTTACCCATACCTGACAGGCCATGGGATGCAGTCAGCATGGACTTCATATTAGGGCTGCCAAGAAAAAAAAGAGGGTTTGACTTGATCTTTGTGGTAGTGGATAGATTTTCTAAGATGGCACACTTCATACAGAGTCATAAAACCAGTGACACAACTCACATTGCGAATCTATTTTTCAAAGAAGTCATTCGACTTCACGGCTTACCAAGGAGAATAGTTTCGGATCAAGACACCAAGTTCGTGGGACACTTCTGGAGAACCTTATGGAAAAATCTAGGAACAAACTTGACATTCAGTTCAACTTATCATCCTCAGACAGATGGATAGACAGAAGTTGTGAATAGAAGTTTGGGAGACTTACTGAGGAGCTTGGTGACAGAACACCACAGTGAATGGGATAATATTTTGCCATAGGAGGAATTTTCTTATAATGATTCAATCAACAGAAGCACAGGGTAGAGTCCATTCCAAATTTTTTATGGGATGCATCCAAGAGGAGTTTTAGAATTGAGAGATTCAGAACAGAATGCAACTAGGAGTTCTAGTGCAGAGGATTTCGTAGAAGCGATGAAGGAAATTCACAGCTAGGTGAAGGAGCGATTGAAAAACTCAAGCCAAGAGTATAAGCACAGAGCAGATCAACATAGGAGACAACTTCAATTTGAGGTTGGTGATTCGATTCTGGTTTATCTGAGAAAGGAAAGGTTCTTGTAGGGGACATATAACAAACTGAAGATGAAGAAGATCGAACCATGTAAGGTCTTGAAGAAATTTGGGGCAAATGCTTATGAGATTGAATTACCCGATGGGATCATAATTTCTATGATATTCAATGTCTCATATTTGTACCCTTACAAAGCTGATGAAGTAGGAACAGGTGATCAACAACTAGAGGTTCAGTAGACAAAACAGATGCCAGTTGCAGAGAAGCCACATATGGAAAGCATACTGGAAAAAAAGGGTTAGCAAGAGGACCAGGCGAAAAGAATACTTTGAATACTTGGTCAAGTGGAGGGGACATCTAGTTGAGGATGCGAGCTGGGAGAATGAAAAATATACTCAAAAACATGGACAGACCATGCGAGAGCTCATGGATAGGATCCCATGAAAATTTTCAAGCGAGGGAGTATGATGTAGGGGCATCGCCAACGTCAAGCGAGTGTGGGGCACACACCAATGCATTTTGGGCACATGTTGAATTGTTTAAAATCTTATGAAGTTGGATGTGCCAAACTTAAATGTAATAATTAAGGAAAGGCATACTGGTAGATTCTAAACATACCTTGAGCATCCCGCTCTCGTCTGTATTAGGTGAAGGCATTTATGTTAATGAATGTAAGTAGGTAGACTTGAATCCTTAGATTAGACAGTTTTTGGAGAAAAGAGGGAAACGGGATGTAGACACCCTCCCTTGTATCATTGTAAGATAAGAAACATTATGAGAAGAGAGTGTAGGAGAGATGAAGCAGAGAGCTATGTAGAGTAAACCCCATGTACAGAAATTCTGGATTAATACAAGGATCTTTAGTTCAGACTCATGGTGTTCAAATTGATTTCTTTGTTGTGCATGTTGATTGATATATGCTTGATTACTCTCTGTTATGCATTTTATTTGATGTTTGAATGTATAATTTCACATTTGATGTCTGAAATCTAAAGAGAGGGAGAGTAAGGAATGAGTTTCAATTGTTTCTATGTCTGAGCAAGAGTTTTCCTGCAAGGAGTGCAGTGAAATCGTCCGCAAGGTGTGCATTGACGGGTTAAGAATATTAGTCTTTGAATGCTCAGGAGGGATAACACTGTTCTCATTCTCGCAGAATTGCAAGTTAAGAATAGGAGCCATGCAAGGAGTGCACAGGCTGAGTGAAGTGCACAGGCTGAGTGAAGCCTCAGTGTTTGCAACCTGAGCGAAACTGTTGAAAGACTGATGTCGCAGAGAGTGCACAAAGTCGAAGAATTCAATACTTGGAAGTGTTGAAGAGTTGTCGCAAGCATTTTGTGTAGGATTCTTCTTGAAGACTCGAGTTGTCAAAGAAAATCTCAGGAAGTTTAGTGCCTTGAAGCATTGGGAGAAGGCGCAATGATATCGTTTCGTGGGTGGACAAGTTTTGCGAAATATCATTTTTTTCATTTCACAGAAATCACCAAGGAGGAAATTGACGGTCAAAGTTCTCCATGGAGAATTCACAAGGTTTTGAGAGCCGTCGGATCATGTAAAGGAGCAGGGAAGTTACGGTTAGGAGAAATCGGGCCGTTGGATCACTTGCGGAATTCATTTCTGGGTTTTAGGAGATGAAAGGTCGAAAAATTTGTATCAAGACTCGCGAGATTGCGAAAGGAGAAGTCACAAAATCTTGAAGGAATCTAAGCCATTAGTTAGAAGGAGGATATGTGTCATGAAATCATCTGTATCGAGGTTTCGGGCATTGGAGGTCGGAGAGATAAGTCATTCAACTTCGAGAGTGGAGAAGTTGCGAAGTGGATCAGGACCATCTGTCTGGGAGTGGACAGGTAGCGCACTCACTGACTCAGAGGTCAGACCTTCCTTTATCATTTCGAGGTTTTGTGAATTGGAGAACTGAGATCACAACATATGGATTCATGAAGTCGCGAAGTCCGAGAACTACAAAGAAGGTGAGAAGTTCCTTGTGGGACCTACATTGATGATGTGTCAAAATTTCACATTTCAGCATATCGGAGGGTAAGAGGTCGAGACTCTTGTCCCAAAAGTTATGAAGTCGTGAAACCATGAGAAAATCACAGCCATCTGTTAGGAGGAGGATAGGTGGCAGATATCTACAGATCTCATGAACTTGGAGGTTCGCAAGATGAGAGACCAAAGATTGAGTGCTCCAAGTCATGAGAAGTGAAATTGCGAGGAGCGTGGATAGCTGTCGGATCCAGGTCATGGGAGGATCGTTGGATCAGGAATCCCATCGCATTTTGTGTCTGAGGGGTTCAGAGGTTCAAGAGAGTTATTTTCGACATCAAAAGTCACAAAGTTGCAAAGTGCCGAGAGATAGAACGAGGGACACATGGCAGAAGCACGAAGTGGGCCCGAAAAGTAGACCGGCAGACACACATCACACATTTGGAGGAGTCAAAGCCCTGTTGACCTCTCACATCTTAGGGAATTTGGAGAAAAGTGAACGAAGGTTAGAGCCTTCGACTCGTGAAGTCATGAGTAGCGAGAATGAGAGGAGAAAGGTCAAATCTCTCCTCTCAGGGGTTCGGTAAAGAAGGTTCCAATGTTGGACCTTTGAACTTGCAAAGGTGCAAGAGGTGAAAGGTGCTAGTGCTTAGCCCAGGCGGTGATCATGCAAGGAGGACACTGACAAAGAGAGATTTGTACCCATTTCACGATCTTGCGTATTGCGAGATCACAGAGGAAGAGTTGGAAGTCACGACTCGTGAACTCGCGAAATTGCAAACCGCGAAAAAGGACCTGTGGATCGATTTGAAAGGGGATTCTAGCAGAGAATCTGAAAGAGTCGATGTGGCCCAAAGGGCATATAGAACGATCCTGTGAGTGGATATTGGCCCGAGGGCCGATAGGGTCTATGTCATCAAACTAGGTAATCGCTAACCTACAGTTCGAGCCATGGGGGGAGTGCTAGTAGGTTGTGGCAGGGATGTTTTCCACACCTCTCCCTCAACATCTCTGGTAGTCATGCATGACCCCTTTACTCCATATGTGAGTCTGGTCGGCAAGCTATCGCCAACCTGTATCATCAACAAATCATGTCAGAACATATCCATATCATATCATCCAGTCAAATGCACTAATATCACAGTAAAACAATCAAATCCCAATGGCACACTCCCTGACTCGATCCGAAGTCCAAGGGGTTTCGTCGATGCCTCTACCTCCTCGAGGTCCAAAACCCTACACACTCAGTATAACCGAGTCAATAGCACCTGTCTACGTCAATGTATTAAAACAACATGTCATCAACCCATCACGCCTCATAATCAAAATCAAAATTTTTAATACCATAATAATCTGGATCACTTGCAAGCAAGTGTCCTCAAAGAATAAGTTCGCTCAGTGCACCAAAGCAGGATGTTACACCAAGGGGTTTCTCACGATCATCCTTTACAATATATAAGACAAGGACACAATTTTTGATAATGGTCCATACTTTTAAAACTCAATAGGGTTAGTTCCTCGATTCTAGATGGACCACTTCAGCCCAGAGAAAGAATATTTCAGAATGGCTCAAGTTTGGATAAGGCTATACTCCCTGCCGCAAGAATTCTTGTTGGAGGAAATCCTAATGGGTATAGGAAATATTGTGGGACGATATGTTAAATACTCAGAAGACACAAATAAAAGTAAATACACCTCCTATGCTCAGATCTATGTCTACATGGACATTTCAAAATATTACCAGGCTTAGTAAACCTAGAATATTAGGACAAAGACTGGAATAAAACAATGGACTATAAGCATATTCCCTTCCCTTGCAAGAAGTGTCACGAGCATGGCCACCTCTTTTGGGACTGTCCCTTGAATTTCCATATCCCCAAATATGTAGAGGGGAAGAAAAAGGATGGCTTCACTATGGTCATTGAAAGAAAATGACACCCAACTAGAAACCAGAATCAAGAAAATACTCTTAAAATACCCACTAAGAATTCATATGACATTCTTAATCAAGTTCCTATGGAAGAGGAGGTAGGACATCCACACCAAAAAGACATCTAGGAAAAATAAAAAGGCAAAGCCATGCACCAAACCAAAATAGGAAAATACGACCACCAAGGGGATAAGCCAGAAGAAAGTGGGGACACTCTCATGTAGCTTGATGAGCAAGATCTGGTGGACATAGATCTCGAAAAACTAGAGGAACCCTTGAACCAAAATGATATGCACACCATCCCAGTGGAATAATTAATAAAGGTTCACAATGTTTTCATCCACTCCACCCAGGCTCCACCTCGCGACTAGGGATATTATTAGACCCAGCCACTGAGCCAAAATGAACCTCCTGGGAAAGTAAAATAAGGGGACACAAATAATCCCAACGGCTCATCAAGAAAGTAGGAAACTTAATGCTCAACTCAGTCCAGATTCAAAGTCTCATAGAGGGATACCTCCATTCACCTCCCAACTCATCATGATGAAGATCATAACATGGAATATCATAGGCCTTAATGGAAGATCCAAGTAGAGGACTCTTCGAGACTGCATACGTGTTGAGAATCTGTACATTCTCCTTTTTCAGGAGACAAAATGTGTTGGTGAATAAGCGATGGATATATTTCGGCGTTGTTGGAGAGGATGTGAGTCCCTTCACATGAACTCGAATGGAGCGGTAGCAAGTCTGGTGATCTTATGGTATCCAACAATAGTCATCATAGATAGACCCTTTTTTCACAGTGAATATGATTATAGCTCACTTCAAAGACATAGGATCTACCAAAGAAGGCGAGATCACAAATGCATATGGGCCTCAAAGCACCTAAGACAAAGAGGTTTTCTTAAAGATAATAACCACTATCAAATCACTATTGACCTCACCCAACTGGTTTCTAGGAGGCGATTTCAACATCATCCTAACTTTGGAGGAAAAATCAAAAGGCACCAGGAGGCTTGACCAAGACAACGGTAAGTTTCGAGCCCTCATAGACCAACTAGATTTAGTAGATATACAAACTAGGAATGGAATTTTCACCTGGTCTAATCGTAGATCTAGACATCATCATGTATCTTTCCAGCTAGACCACTTCCTCATTTCAGAAGCCATGTTGTTGGAAGTTCCCGCAATTGAGGCAAACATCCATCCGAAAACAGGCTCAAACCACTAGCCCGTTTCAATCTATCTTGATGTTAGGGAAACGCCCAAACTCAATCCCTTCAGATTTGAGAAATTTTGGCTCTCTAACCTAGACATCCAACATCTCTCAAATTATTGCTGGAAGAAAGTAGAAATAGAACATGGTAGCTGAATGTAAAAATTCTAGTAGGAGTTCAAAAAATTTAAGTCACAACTAAAGTGTTGGAATATGAATGTTTTTGGGAACATCCTGCAAAGAATGCAAGAAATTGAGCAGTGTCTGGAAACCTTGAAAAATACCTTCATAATGGGTGACATAATGACAACCTTAATGAAGAAAGAGGAGGAGCTAGAGATGGAACTGGAAGAGAGAAAGAAGTAGGAGGAAATACTCTAGAGACAGAAATCCAGGGTATAATGGCTAAAAGAAGGTGAAAAGAATACCAAATTCTTTCAGC
>ML845555.1:25069-35710 GCA_009831015.1 Picea engelmannii | reverse complement strand
ATAAAATCCAAAGATAATTCAGATGCTTTATCTTTTTGAAAAAAATGTATCAGTGAATTTTAGAACATTTCTATGGAATTTACTATTTATTCTCTTCGATCATCGAAGCAATCATATTTTTTTACTATCAAATTTTATTTGTCGCTTTTATTATAGATCTATTTATAATTTCATTGGAATTAAAGTTTATTTTTACTTGGATCAAAATGCACTAGCCTCCACTGCAACATTATTGGAGACCAAAATAACTTTTATAAAGGCCAAAAGTTTACTTTTCTCTAATGAGAAACAAAATTATTTCCTATGCAACATTGTTGGATAAAATTCCTCTGGTAACTCAAATATATCAGAGTAAACTCGTGACTTTCATCGGAATACAAAGTGGAATTTCAACTCTGATTAAAGTATAACTCTTTCTCCAAAAATGTTAAGATGTTTTTTGAGATTTAAACTTATAATTTTTTTGAAGTTTTTTACAAATCAAAATTCAAACAAGTCAAAGAACATTTTTTTTAAATAAATTTTTCATCAAAATCGAAAATGTATGAATTTCATAAGAGAAAAAACAAAAATAATGGAAGAGGAAGAAAGATGGTATCCAAAAATTCAAAAACAAATTAGGGTTTCTTGAGGTCTTAACAAATGGTGATTCACTAGAAAAATCCAGGATATCTACATCTTTTTTTCTTTTTATCATAAACAAAACTCAATTTCAACTTAAGTATAAGTTAGAGAAAAATTTTAACAAATGAGGATTGACGCAGCCCCTGCCTCTCTGAGCTCGGCCGCTTCAACTAGGACCTTCTTCTTCTAGGCCCAAAGAGTCAAAATACTCTTCAACCCCCTATCGGAAGTTCTCAATGCCCACAAGTTCTCTTGGTGATCTCCTTCTTCAATCAGGAAATCGGATCTCACTTGATCGTGAGTTTTGCGCTCATGGATTCGAGTCTCAAAAATCCCCGAACCCCGATGGAATATCCACTTCGCGCCTTCCTCGTCTCCTGTCGGGAAATCGGATTTTTCATTGTCAAGACTTGCTCCCCTCGTGAATTCTCGATTCCTTATTCCTGATGGCGCTCCAGCTCTGGCATTGGCCCTCCGACTACTCCTTTCGCACGTGACCTGCCAGTCCACGTGACCATGCCCTTCACCCTTATCGGGATTTCAGAATTCACGAGTTCGAACAGCGTAGAACTCACACCTCTGGGACCTCCGATCCCCGAATTCTGATGCCACCTGTCCTCCACTCCAGGCTTAACCTTGTAAAAAAATTGTGTATTGGGTTTTCACGATTTCCATGGTCGATGTTCATGGGACCTTCCAAACCCCGAACTCTGATAGCCTGACACCTGTTCTCCACTCAGCTCTTCGACTGCGCGGATATCACGATTCGGGTTTTCACGAATTCTTGTGTTGTGAGTCTCTTGTCAATGAGAACTCTGAAATGTCGAACCCCGAACTCTTCACAATCCTTGGACACGTGTCCTGCCAAGATCTACGGTTGAGATCCCTTCTCAATATTTTGGGACTTTCAAGGTCTCAATTCTCAGCTTTATGAAACCCCGATGATGCCGATATCCTGATGCCCCTCCGGGACTCCTCCTCTGCTCCTTCGAGGCTTAAACCCTACGCAACTTTCCAAGATCTGACGGCTGACGGGATTTTCACTGCTCTTCTCTGTGAATCCTGACTGTCGCTTTCCTTTACTCATGAATTTCTTCAGAAGACTAAAGTTCCTTCCAGAACCCACTTTCCAACACTTGCATTTGCAATCTCTGCTTAAATCTTCCTCGACCTAAACCTCCTCGGCTCTCTTTCAGCTGTACCAAGAAGGTGATGTACCTCCTGAACTTTCTTACTCTGATTCTGTCAGAGGTATTTGCACGCACTCCTTGCGGAAATCATTCAACAACTTCCCAAGTGTTAAATCCTTCTGACTCTGCAAACTTCCTGCAGCAGCAACCTCTATCTTCCTTTGATATGGTTAACAACTGAGACTTCGGTTGAATGAGAATTAGTGTTTAACTATCGAGCCCTTATCGACACACTCCTTGTAGATGAATTCAACTGCACCCTATGCAGGAATCTCCTGGCTCGGACAGAGAAACAACTGAAACTTATTCTCTTCTCTCTTTCAGACTTCAGTTTAAATCCATGAAATCACATGCACAACATATATCAAACAAATGCATATCCAGAAAGCAAACATTCATGAGCACAACATTAACACAGAAAAACAACAACAACCATGAAATTGAAACAGAACTTCATTATATTTATTCAATCTTATGTACATGGGTGTTCTTCACAGATTTCTCTGCTTGCTCTTCTCTCCTAAATGCTGGCTCCTGTTACAATGATACAACGAGGGTGTCTATATCCGTTTTCCCTCTCAGACTCTAAAACTATCTAATCTGGAAAATAAAATCCTATCTACCTGCATTAAACCTATTAAATGCCTCATCTACCTAAGGACGAGAGCTTAAAGGCTCAAGGTCCGCTATAATGTACAAAGGTGCTTTCCATAAATGGTTCATTTATACACTGGTGGATCTCTTGAATGAAAATTCAAAAAGTTTCGACTGGCCTTGTCCAGTTGTTCTTTGTCTTTCATGCTGGCTCGCTTGTCTTGGGCGATGCTCCTTGATGAGTTGGCGATGCTCCTGCATCATACTCCTCGGCTTGAAAATTTTCATGGGCTCCTGTCCATGAGCTCCTGCATGGTCTGTCCATGCTTCTGTATCTCTGCTTCTCTTTTCCAGCTAGCATCTTCGACTGGATGATTCTTCCACTTGACCAGGTACTCGAAATACTGCTTTCGCCTGGTCTTCTTTCCTACTCGCTTGTCTAGTATGCACTCCATCTGCGGCTTCTCTGCAACTGGTAATTGCTTCTGCCACTGGACCACTGGTTCCTCAGTTCCAGTCTCTACTTCTCCAACCCTATATGGGTATAAATCCAAAACATTAAATATCAGAGATATCCCGATGCCATCCAGCAACTCAATTTCATAAGCGTTCTCTCCAAAATTTTTTAGGACCCTGCATGGCCCAATTTTCTTCATTTTTAGTTTGTTATATGTTCCTCTTGTGAACCTGTCCTTCCTCAAGTTTGCCAGAACAAGATCACCAACTTCAAACTGAAGTTGTCTCCGATGTTGATCTGCTCTGTGCTTGTACTCATGATTTTTGTTTATCAGTCGTTGCTTAACCTCATCGTGAAGTTCCTTCATTGCTTCAGCGAATTCCTCTGCACTAGCACTGCTAGTCGCAGCCTGTTCTGACTCCCTGAGTTCAGAAACTCCCCTCATTTGTGTCCCATACACAATCTGAAATGGGCTTTTGCCTGTACTCCAATTCACTGAATCATTGTATGTAAACTCCGCCTGTGGCAATATGTTGTCTTAGCTGCTATGGTGCTCTGTCACCAGGCTTCTCAACAAGTCTCCCAAGCTTCTGTTGACCACTTCCGTTTGCCCATCCGTCTGCGGATGGTAAGATGAACTAAATGCCAAGTTAGTCCCTAGCTTCTTCCATAGTGTCCTCCAAAAATGCCCTATGAATTTGGTATCACTGTCCGACACTATACTTCTTGGCAATCCATGGAGTCGAATGATTTCCTTGAAAAATAAATTCGCGATGTGAGTCGCATCGCTAGTCTTATGGCATGGTATAAAATGTGCCATTTTTGAAAACCTGTCTACCACCACAAAGATGGAATCAACCCCTCTCTGCGTCCTTGGCAAACCCAATACAAAATCCATGTTGATCGCCTCCCATGACCTCTCTAGTATGGGTAATGATTGGTAGAATCCCGCATTCTGCCTTCTACCCTTCGAATGCTGACAAATTCGACACTTGTCAACAAACCTCTTGACATATGCTCGCATGCCTGGCCAAAAATATGATTCTCTCAACTTCGCAAATGTTTTTTCATGGCCAAAATGCCCTGCTAATCCACCGTTGTGCTTCTCCTTTAGCAGGTTCTCCCTCATGGAGCAATTCGAAATGCATAACTGGTTGCCTCTGAACAACAGTCCATTCTGAATCATGTAATCCATCCACGGGCTTCTGTCTCTGAGAACTGGATTCTCATCCCCCTCGTATGCTTCTGCAAAATCTGCATCACCTGTGTACATGTCCCTCAGGTTTTCAAAACCCAATGTCTTGACTCAGAACTCCTGCAACAGCAAACATTTCCTGCTCAAAGCATCAGCCACTTTGTTAGCAGTTCCTGAAATGTGTTTAATTACAAATGTAAAATTCTGCATATACTCTACCCATTTTGCATGTTTCTGATTCAACTTCTCTTGTTGACTCACAAACTACAATGCATGATTATCGCTGTACAATACAAATTCTTTCAGGATCAAATAATGCCTCCAATTCTTCAATTCCTGTATGATGGCATAAAACTCTTTATCATACATGGAGTATTTCAGCTTTGCGTCATCCAGGTTCTCACTGAAATATGCAACTAGCCTGTCCTCCTGGCTTAAGACTGCTCCTATGGCATATCCACTTGCATCACATTTCACCTGAAATGTTTTCTGGAAATCTGGCAACACCAACACTGGCTACTATGTGATCTTTCACTTCAACAGATTGAAGCTCTTCTCAGCCTCTATTGTCCAATGAAAAGACTTGTGTCGCTTCTTCACTGTGTCCATCATTGCTATGCTAACCCCACTGAAATTCCTCATGAACTTTCGGTAGAAACTAGCTAAACCATGGAAACTCCTCACCTCAAATACATTTCTGGGTGATGGCCAATCCTTAATCACTTCTACCTTACTTGGATCCATTTTCAACTCATTCACTAAAATAACAAAACCCAAATAAATGAGCTTTGTCTTCATGAATGAGGACTTCTTCATATTGATCAATAGCTTCTCCTACTGTAGCTTTCTCATCACAATGGAAAAATGTTTCAAATGTTCAGCCTTCGTCTTACTATAGATCAATATATCATCCAAATATACGACTACAAATTTCTCGATGAATTTCCTTAGGACTTCATTCATCAGTCTCATGAATGTGCTCGACACGTTTGTCAAGCCAAACAGCATGACCAACCATTCGTACAAACCTTCATTTGTCTTGAATGTTGTCTTCCATTCATCACCTTCCCTCATGCGAATCTGGTGATATCCGCTTTTCAGATCAATTTTTGAAAAATAATTTTCCCCTCTCAGGCAATCCATCAGATCATCCATTCTTGGCAGTGGAAATCTATACCTGATGATAATTTTGTTGATTGCTCTAGAGTCGGTACACATTCTCCAACCTCCATCCTTCTTCGGACTAAGCACCGTTGGAACGGCACACGGACTTAGGCTTTCCCTGACCAGTCCTTTGTCCAACAAATCCTGGACTTGCTTCTTGACTTCCTCATTTTCCTGTGGCGTCAATCTGTAAGCAGCCTTATTCAACAAACTGGCTCCTGGTATGAGGTCGATGCGATGAATCACTCTCCTCATCGGTGGCAACGAACGAGGTATTTCGTCCACTATGATGTCAGTGAACTCTTCCAGCAGTTCCTGAATCTCAACTATTAAGTCATCCACTCTCGTGCTAGTCAGGACAATTCTCAGTTTCCTGACCACAAAGAATTGTGGATCTTCCTTCTTCTCCATCTCTGTGAGAAGCTCCTTCCCACTCATGAGAAGTATTGTTTTTCTTACTTCCAGTTTCACTTCTTTATCTTTTATCAAAAGCAATCTGTGTGTCCTTCCCTCCTTCTCCAAAGTATATGTATTCATCCTTCCATCATGAACCACATTCCTGTCATATTGCCATTGTCTACCTAGTAACAAATGACATACATCCATGGGAATGACATCACACAAGACCTTATCATTATATCCCCCAATTTTAAATTCAACTAAACATTGTTTAGTGACACTCACTTGATGTCCTTTTTGTGGCCATGATACTTTGTATGGACTAGGGTGATCAGTCATTTCCAGCTCTAATTTTTCCACCATCTCGGTTGAAACAAGATTGTCGGTGCTTCCACTGTCCACAATAACCTTGCATTTCCTATCCTTAATTTTGCAAGCTGTCCTGAACAGTCTGGTCCTTTGGGATGAACTTTCCTGCGCCTCTTTCTTAGGTGTCAAAAGGACTTTTCGCATCAAAAGTGATCTTTCACTTTCTGCGCCTTCCTCTTCAGCATATTGCCTCGGTGCTTCAGCAATGTGAGCTTCTCCTCGGTCCTTTTTCCTGTCTGGACAGTCAACTGCTTTGTTTCCATCCTCTCCACACGTGAAGCATGTGATCACTCCACCTCGGCCTCTTCCCCTTCCTCTAGTATGAGGAAAAGTGTTTGCATCAGCATAATCCCCTCTCTGTTCACTATGTTGTCTCCTCGGCTCAGCATATTGGTGTCTTTGCTGTGATGTTCCACCTCTCTCAATCTTACCCTAAGGTTTCTTCCATTCCTCCTTGGGCTTCTGATATTTCTCCTGGGCAACTGCCTTGCCTCTGGGCTGACTTCTGCCTTGCCCTCGCTGTCCTTGCTTACGACCCAGCTTCTCCTCGGCTTTCAGAGCCATCTGGTAAGCGTCCTCAACCGTTCTGATGGTCGTCATGCTTAATTCATCCTGAATGTCATATCTCAGACCATTCAGATATCTGGCAGCCTTCTCATCATCGCTCTCCCAATGGCCTACTTGGATATTGAGCTTGTAAAACTCTTTGGTGTATTCCTTCACCGTCATCAACTTCTGCATCCTCCTGAATAGATTAATTTGTTAGTCCCTTGGGATGAACTTTGCTTTCATCTTAGCAATCATTTGATCCCAGCTTTTAATTTTTTGTTTGCCTTTGGAACGTCTATCTTCCTGTAGCTCATCCCACCACAATGCTGCGTGTCCCTTCAACTTCATGACAACATGCCTAACCTTTTTATCCTCTTCGATATCCTCATAATCGAAGTAGGTGTCAAGTGCCCTGATCCAGTCCAATAGCTCTTCTGCATCTAGACTTCCTTCATAGACTAGAATATCCATTTTCGTCTTTGAACTCATCTGGGCGATAGCTTTTATTAATCGCTCGTTTGCTGCATCCTCAACTGAAACTTCTCCTTGTGGTTCATCTTCAACCTCATTGTCGGAATCACTAAGATCCCCTGCACCAGCTGTGCATATCTGATCTGTTTCCATCTCCTCGAGTCTCGCTCTGAGATCTTGTATCTGTCTTTCCATCTCTGGATTCTTTGTCGGCCTACCTCTTCTTCTCACCTCCCTGTCCTCTGGGTCAGGTGATTGTCTTTCTCTTCTGGGTGGCATGGTGAATTCTTCTTCTCTCTACTACCAAAAACAAAGAGAACTCTTCTCCCACTCTGATACCACTCTGACGCAGCCCCTGCCTCTTTAAGCTCGGCCGCTTCAACTAGGACCTTCTTCTTCTAGGCCCAAAGAGTCAAAATACTCTTCAACCCCCTGTCGGAAGTTCTCAATGCCCACAAGTTCTCTTGGTGATCTCCTTCTTCAATCAGGAAATCGAAACTCACTTGATCGCGAGTTCTGTGCTCATGGATTCGGGTCTCACAAATCCCTGAACCCCGATGGAATATCCACTTCACGCCTTCCTCGTCTCCTATCGAGAATCTCCCTGTCCAGAAATTGGCTTTTTCATTGTCAAGAGTTGCTCCCCTCGTGAATTCCCGATTCCTGATTCTCGATGGCGCTCCAGCTCTAGTGTTGGCCCTCTGACTACTCCTTTCACACATGACCTGCCAGTCCACGTGACCACGCCCTTCACCCTTATTGGGATTTTAGAATTCACGAGTTCGAACAGTGTAGAACTCACACCTTTGGGACCTCCGATCCCCGAATTCTGATGCCACCTGTCCTCCACTCCAGGCTTAACCTTGTCAAAAAATCGTGTATCAGGTTTTCACGATTTCCATGGTTGATGTTCACGGGACCTTCCAAACCCCGAACTCCGATAGCCTGACACCTATTCTCCACTCAACTCATCAATTGCGCAGATATCGTGATTCGGGTTTTCGTGAATTCTTGTGTTGTGAGTCTCTCGTCAATGAGAACTCCGAAATGCCGAACCTCGAACTCTTCACAATCCTTGGACACGCGTCCTGCCAAGATCTACGGTTGAGATCCCTTCTCAGGATTTTGAGACTTTCAAGGCCTCGATTCTCAGCTTTATGAAACCCCGATGATGCCAATATCCTGATGCCCCTTCGGGACTCCTCCTCTGCTCCTTTGAGGCTTAAATCCTACACAAATTTCCAAGATCTAACGACTGATGGGATTTTCGCTGCTCTCCTTTGCGAATCCTGACCGTCGCTTTCCTTTACTCACAGATTTCTTCAGAAGAGTAAAGTTCCTTCCAGAACCCACTTTCCAACACTTTCATTTGCAATCTCTGCTCAAATCTTCCTCGACCTAAACCTCCTCGGCTCTCTTTCAGCTGTACCAAGAAGGTGTTGTACCTCCTGAGATTTCTTACTCTTATTTTGTCAAAGGTATTTGCACGCACTCCTTGCGGCAATCATTCAACAACTTCCCAAGTGTTAAATCCTTCTGACTCTGCAAACTTCCTGCAACAGCAACCTCTATCTTCTTTTGCTCTGGTTAACAACTGAGACTTCAATTGAATGAGAATAAGTGTTTAACTATCGAGCCCTTATCGATGCACTCCTTGTGGATGAATTCAACTGCACCCTATGCAGGAATCTCCCAGCTCAGACATAGAAACAATTGAAACTTATTCTCTTCTCTCTTTTAGACTTCAGTTTAAATCCCTGAAATCACATGCACATCATATACCAAGCAAATGCATATCCAGAAAGTAAACATTCATGAGCACAACATTAACACAGAAAAACAACAACAACCATGAAATTGAAACAGAACTTCATTCTATTTATTCAATCTTCTGTACATGGGTGTTCTTCACAGATTTCTCTGCTTGCTCTTATCTCCTAAATGCTGGCTCCTATTACAATGATACAATGAGGGTGTCTATATCTGTTTTCCCTCTCAGACTCTAAAACTGTCTAATCTGGAAAATAAAACCCTATCTACCTGCATTAAACCTATTAAATGCCTCATCTACCTAAGGACGAGAGCTTAAAGGCTCAAGGTCCGCTATATTGTACAAAGGCTCTTTCCATAAATGGTTCATTTATACACTGGTGGATCTCTTGAATGAAAATTCAAAAAGCTTCGGCTAGCCTTGTCCAGCTATTCGTTGTCTTTCATGCTGGCTCGCTTGTCTTGGGCAATGCTCCTTGATGAGTTGGCGATGCTCCTGCATCAAGGATCCATACTTTCATCTTCAACTTAACTTTTAAATAGATGCCTTTATCATACTTTCTAGATCTTCTACCCAAGCCTTTATCATAGATGCATGTCAACCCATGAAGTAAACGAAAAAAGTAAATCATTTCAATTTATCACAAACAAAAAAGTATTCATTAATTCTAGTATCAATAGGACTTTTATTTCTAGGGATGTCATTATCTCATGATGTCAATCCATGGTTGATACTACCATCATTGGTGATAACAAAATCTCTAGAAATCATAAATTCAATAATCAAAGTTTTGGGCCAAGGGGTGGTCCCTATCAAACCTTGTTAGGAGAGACAAAGGCCACTAAAGGTTTCTTAAAATGGGATTTAATGATGCAAGGATGGGTCATTAAAGGAAAAATGAAACGAACTCAAAATATATAGTGTTATGTGATAACTAAGTTGTCATTCAACTTGTAGACCATCTAATGTACCATTCAAAGACCAAACACATTGAGTCTCATCAAAATTATATTTGATAATTAATCAATGGTCATATCATTTTTTAATAATTAATCCATGGTCATAATTATCAAAATTATATTTGATAATCAATCCATGGTCTCATCAAAAATATGAAGATAGAAGGTATCCCTTGGAATCTATTGATGGTATCCAGAAAGTCACACTATAATGTTAAAGGTACACCCATCCATCTGTTCAAAACTCGTTAGCATGGTTTGGTGTTGATAATCAAACAGTTCGTCACCCGTGAGGGATGCTATGGAATAGTATTTTTATTTCATGTGCGCCTTTTGATGGTCTTCCTGGGTTTTAAGTTAAAATTGTCATTTTATTTTCTTAAAAGTCTACAGAAGATGTCTAGGTTCTATCAAAGACAAAACCCCAACTTTGAATCCAGTCTTTTCCACCATGGTTTAATTCAATTTTTGGTTAATGCCCATTTGTTAAAGGTAGGAGATAGCTAGCAAGGTTTTCTTGTTAGGAATGGTTTTGTTTCATTGCCACCAAAACCGGTCAATATTTTACCTCTATGTGTTGATGAGTCTATCAGCCCTTTCTTATCATCCCACTCTCTACAAATTTTTCGAGTGGAAATACAAGTCTCGGAAGACCCTGCATTACCTCCCGACACCCCTATTGATTCTCGTCAATCAGCCAAGGTCACTTCCAGGAAGCATGAATTCGCTCCAAAGAATTCCTTGGAGGAAGTTCTGAGTCATCTAAGGGATAAGGTACATGTCTTCCAATCCTGTATATAAATCGGTTTATGAAAACAAAATTAAAATCAAAAGACAGAGTAAGAAAAACACACAGGGGGTTAATGATTTATATTTTAGGAATAAAAGGAATGGCATAC
>ML845555.1:7941-21258 GCA_009831015.1 Picea engelmannii | reverse complement strand
CCAAGTTATAAAAGTTTTTATTTTTATATTTTCATAAATAAAATAAATTAATGATCTTAAAAATTATAGAAACTTTATTATTATATTTTTTTAGAAATATGATATAAAATTAAAATAAAAAATAATAGTAATAATATTTTTATATTAAAATTTTCAATTTTTTTAAATAAATTAACTATCTTAATTTTAAAAAAATAAATAAAGATACAAATAAAATAATAATTAAAAAAAATATAATATATTTTTATCATAGAGTTAGAAGCAATGTTTGAAAAAAAAAATTAGACTCTTCCAAGAGACGAATCAAACACAGATAGAGGATATATTGTTAGGGTTCAAGAGTCAATTGTAGACCATGGAGGCTAGAATACAAGAAATGGTAAAACAAAAACAACCAACCCAAAAAGGAGAGGTTCAAGAAAATTGCAACTTGAGAGATATGATTAAAGAGCAAGAAGAAAAACTAACCCACAAATTGTCCCTAAGTAGTCTGGAAAACAAATAGGATATCAAACCCATCAAAGAGGAATTGAATAAACTAATAGAATTGGATCATGAGCATAATAAAAGATACTAGAACCTCTTAATTTTTGGTATAAAATAACAACAAGAGGAGGATACATTAGCAATAGTAAAAGAAGAAGTAAAAAATAAATCACAAATTCAAGCAACTTACCTCATAGAAGTAAAGAGGTTAAGAAAAATAATTGAACATAAAGATAGGTTGATATGTGTCAAAGTAAGTTGTAGTAACCATAAATATAGAATAATCAGTAAATCTTCAAGCTTAAAAAGATCAAAAATACTTATAAATGAAGACCTTATTCCCTAAGACCAAGTTGAATTAAGGAAGGAAGTTCAAAAGGTAAAAGAAGCCAGGAAAATGGACAATAATTAGAAATTGAAAAGTTATTGCTATGGATAAAGACCAGAAGTACAATAATAAATAGGATATTAGACACTCGGATCCTTTTTTGGAACTGTCGTGGTTTTCCCTGGCGCAAAGGTCCTATGTGGCGCAAACGTCCACCCGAGGCACGCCCACGCTCACCAGGACCTTCTTCTTCCCAGGACCGAAGAGTCAAATTACTCTTCAACCTTCTGTCGAAAGTTCTCAATACCCACATAACTCTCCTTCCTAGCGATCTCTCCTTTGCCTTATCGAGGAATCAGGTTTCGCGTTATCGCGAAACTTGTGGGCACGATTCTCGTGCTATCCAAAACCTTGAAACCCGATGGGTCTGAATGTCAACGCTTTCCGTTCCTGTCAGGGATTTCGCTATCGGGAAATCGGCATACGTGGTGTCGCAATTCACTAGCACCATGAATCTCTGAACCCCGAACTCCGATACGCACGTGTGATCTCTCCTTGCCACGTCGCAGCACCTTTCTCCATTCTATCGGGAATTGTGTGATCGTGATTTCAAAGGTCACAATTCCTTTGCACTGGAAAATCCTGAATGTCGAATCCCGATTCCTCAAGACTGCGGACACGTGTCCAACCTGAGATCCACGGCCCTGATCTCTTCAGGAAATCGCGAATCGTGATTTCATTTTACAAAAGTCCCACGACCACGGAACCTCTGATATCCCAATGAATTGAATCCTGATGGCCCTTGAACTCCTCCTCTGCTCGCTTAGGTTTAACCCACGTGCATCTCCTCCGAGATCTGACGGTTGTCGGGACTTCACCGATCTCCCTTGCGAATCCTGTCCGTCGTTTTCTCCTCCTCAAGGATTTCTCCTGATCTAAAGATCCTTCCTGCTCGAACCTTCTCCTGGGTCCTCCTCCACGGTATCACGAAGGAACTATCCCTCCTGAGCTTGTCAACTCTGATTCTTTCAAGGAATTTGCGCACACTACTCATGCTCGACCTTCAACAACTCCCCTCGTGTTGAGTCCTTCAGACCCTGTGCACCTCTGGCAACAAGAGTCTTCTACCTTCTTTTGTTCAGATTAACCACTGAGACTTTTAATTCCGCCTGTGCGCTCTCCAAACGGCTTTAGCATACCCTTGGAACTTCTAGGTGAATGAGAATAAGTGTTAAACTACTGAACCCTCATCAATGCACTCTATGCGGATGAATTCGACTACACTCTTTGCAGGAATCTCCTGGTTCAGATAGAGAAACAATTGAAACTTATTCTCTTCTCTCTCAGACTTCAGTTAAAAACTATGAAATCACATGCACAGCATATTCAAAGCAATTTCATGACCCGAAAGAAAACATTCATGAGCACATAAACATCATACACAAAGAAACAACACCAGCCATGAAATTGAATCAAAGACTCTCTTCTATTAATTCAAAAACATCTTCACATGGGTGTTCTTCACAAATTCTCTGCTTCTCTCTCTTCTTGCTCCTGAATGAATGATTTCTGAATAATGTTACAATGTACAAGTGAGGGTGTCTATATCCATTTTCCCTCTCGAAAACTGAAACTGTCTAATCTAGACTTAAACATCTATCTACCTGCATTAAATCTATTAAATGCCTTCTTATCTACTAAGGACGAGAGCTTAAAGGCTCAAGGTCCCCCTTTACATTACAAGTGCACTTCTTTATAAATGACTTCATTAAAGAGCAACGCAACAACTTCCAAGTATTTCAAAATGTGTGATGGCGTTGTCCAGCTGTTTCCTCTCAATGTGCTGGCTCACTTGATGAGTGAGCGATGCTCCTGCATCATACTCCTCGGCTCAAAAATTTTCATGGGCTCCTGTCCATGAGCTCCTGCATGGTTTGTCCATGCTTCTGTATCACTGCTTCATTTTCCCAGCTAGCATCTTCGACTGGGTGATTCTTCCATTTCACCAGGGACTCAAAATACTGCTTTCGCCTGGTCTTCTTTCCCACCCGCTTGTCCAGTATTCACTCCATATGCAGCTTCTCTGCAACTGGTAATTGCTTCAGCCATTGGATTACTGGTTCCTCAGTTCCAGTCTCTTCTTCTCCTACCCTGTATGGGTATAAATCTGCCACGTTGAATATTGGAGATATCTCGATGCCATCCGGCAACTCAATTTCATAAGCGTTCTCTCCAAATTTCTTCAGGACTTTGCAGGGTCCAATTTTCTTCATCTTTAATTTGTTATATGTTCCCCTTGGGAACCTTTCCTTTTTCAAGTGTGCCAGAACAAGATCCCCAACTTCGAACTGAAGCTGTCTCTGATGCTGATCTACTCTGCGCTTGTATTCCTCATTTGAATTTATCAGTCACTGCTTCACTTTGCTGTGAAGTTCCTTCATCGCCTTAGTGAATTCCTCTGCACTAGCACTGCCAGTCGTTGCATATTCTGACTCCCTGAGTTCAGAAACTACCCTTGGTTGTGTCCCATACATGATTTGAAATGTTCTTTTGCCTATACTCTGATTCACAGAATCGTTGTAAGAAAACTCTGCTTGTGGCAATATGTTGTCCCAGCTGCTATGGTGCTCCGTCACCAAGCTCCTCAGCAAGTCTCCAAGACTCTTGTTGACCACCTCGGTCTGTCCGTCTATCTGCGGATGGTAAGTTGAACTAAAATCCAAATTAGTCCCTAGCTTCTTCCATAGCGTCCTCCAAAAATGAACTATGAATTTGGTGTCCCTGTCCGAGACTATGCTTCTCGACAATCCATGAAGTCTAACAACCTCTTTGAAAAACAAGTTTGTGATATGGGTCACATCGCTTGTCTTCTGACATGAAATAAAATGTGCCATCTTCGAAAACCTGTCTACCACCACAAAGATGGAATCAACCCCTCTCTGCATCCTCGACAAACCCAATATAAAATCCATGTTGATCGCCTCCCATGGTTTCTCTGGTATGGGTAATGGCTGATAAAAACCCGCGTTCTACTTTCGGCCCTTTGAATGTTGACAAATTCGACACCTATCAAGAAACCTATTGACATCAGTTTTCATCCCTGGCCAAAAATATGATTCGCTTAGCTTCGTGAATGTTTTGTCATGACCAAAGTGACCTGCTAAGCCCCCACTGTGCTTTTCCTTTAGAAAATTCTCCCTCATGGAGAAATTCGGAATGCATAATTGATTTCCTCTAAATAGCAATCCCTCCTGGATCATATAATCTATCCATGGGCTCCGATCTCTGAGAATAGGATTCTCGACTGCTTCGTACGCCTCCCCGAAATCTGCATCTCCTGCATACATATCCTTCAGATTCTCAAAACCTAATGTTTTGACTTGGAATTCCTGCAACAACAAACATTTCCTGCTCAAAGCATCAGCCACTTTGTTAGCAGTACCTACAATATGCTTAATCACAAACGTGAAATTCTGCATATACTCTACCCATTTTGCATGTTTCTGATTCAACTTATCCTGTTGACTCACAAACTGCAATGCATGATTATCGTTGTACAATACAAATTCCTTCGGGATCAAGTAATGCCTCCACTTCTTTAATGCCTATATGATGGAATAAAACTCTTTATCATATGTGGAGTATTTCAGCTTCACTTCATCCAGCTTCTCACTGAAATATGCAACTAGTCTGTCCTCCTGACTCAAGACCGCTCCTATGGCATATCTACTTGCATCACATTTCACCTGAAATGTCTTCTTGAAGTCCGGCAACACCAACACTAGTCATTCCGTTATCTTCCGCTTCAACAGATTGAAGCTTTTCTCAGCCTCTATTGTCCAATGAAAAGACTTGTGTCTTTTATTGACTGTGTCCATCATTGCTGCGCTAATTCCACTGAATTTCCTAATGAATTTTCTGTAGAAACTTGCCAGTCCATGGAAACTCCTCACCTCGAAAACATTTCTTGGTGATGGCCAATTCTTGATCACTTCCACCTTTTCCGGATCCATTTTCAACTCATTCACTGAGATAACAAAACCCAAATAAATGAGCTTTGTCTTCATGAATGAGGACTTCTTCATGTTGATCAACAGCTTCTCTTGCTGTAGCCTCCTCATCACAATGGCCAAATGTTTCAAATGTTCATCCTTTGTCTTACTGTAGATCAATATATCATCCAGATATATGACTACAAACTTCCCGATGAACTCCCTCAGGACTTCATTCATCAGTCTCATGAATGTGCTCGGCGCATTTGTCAAGCCAAACGGCATGACCAGCCATTCGTACAAACCTTCATTTGTCTTGAATGTTGTCTTCCATTCATCACCTTCCCTCATGCGGATCTGATGATATCCACTCTTCAAATCAATTTTTGAAAAACAAATTGCCCCACTCAGGCAATCCATCAGATCATCCATTCTCAGCAGTGGAAATATGTACCTGGTGGTAATTTTGTTAATTTATCTAGAATCAGTGCACATTCTCCATCCTCCATCCTTCTTTGGACTTAGTACCGTTGGAATGGCACATGGACTTAGACTCTCCCTGACCAGTCCTTTATCTAGCAGCTCTTGTACCTGCCTCTTGACCTCCTCATTCTCCTGCGGTGTCAATCTGTACGCTGCTTTGTTTGGCAAACTAGCTCTGGGTATGAGATTAATGTGATGACTCACACTCCTCATCGGTGGCAACGAATGAGGTAATTCATCTATGATGATGTCAGTGAACTCTCCCAGAAGTTCTTGAATCTCTTATGGAAAGTTGTCCACTCTTGTGCTAGTCAGGACAATTCTTGGTTTCCTGACCACAAAGAATTGTGGATCTTCCTTCTTCTCCATCTTTGTGAGAAGCTCCTTCCCACTCATGAGAAGTATGGTGTTGCTTACTTCTGGCTTCATCTCCTCATCCTTTTTCGGAAGCAATCTATGTGTCCTCACATCCTTCTCCAAAGTGTATGTGTTCATTCTCCCATCATGAACCACATTTCAGTCATATTGCCATGGTCTACCCAGTAACAAATGACATACATCCATGGGAATGACATCACACAATACTTTATCATTATATCCTCCAATTTTAAATTCAACTAAACATTGTTTAGTTACACTCACCTGATGTCCCTTCTATAGCCATGAGACCTTGTATGGACTCAAGTGATCAGTCGTATCTAGCTCCAGCTTTTCTACCATCTTGGTCGAAACAAGATTATCCGTGCTTCCGCTATCCACAATAACCTTGCATTTCCAGCCCTTGGTTTTGCATGTGGTTTGAAAAAGTCTGGTCCTCTAAGCTGTGTCCTCCACCTCTTTCTTGGGTGTCAAGAGAACTTTGTGAACCATCAGTGACCTCCCACTTCCGGTGTCTTCATTCTCAATATCACACCTCAGCGATGTGAGCTTCTCCTCTGTCTATTTTCCTGTCTAGAAAATCAATGGCTTTATGCCCATCCTTTCCACATGTGTAGCATGTGATGATTCCTCCTCTGCCTCTTCCCCTACCTCTGGTACAAGGAAAACTGTTTGCGTCAGTATACCTACCACCCTGCGCTGTATGTTGTCTCCTCAGCTCAACATATTGTTGTCCTCGCTGTGAGGTTCCACCTCTCTCAATCTTACCCTGAGGTTTCTTCCATTCCTCCTTGGGCTTCTGAAACTTCTCCTGGGCAACTGCCTTGCCTCTGGGTTGACTTCTGCCTCGCCCTTACTGTCCTTTCTTACGGATCAGCTTCTCCTTGGCTTTCAGAGCCATCTGGTAAGCATCCTCAACCATCCTGATGGTTGTCATGCTTAATTCATCCTGAATGTCATATCTCAGACCATTCAGATATCTGGCAACTTTTTCATCATCGCTCTCCCAATGACCTGCTCGGATATTGAGCTTGTAAAACTCTTCGGTGTATTCCTTCACTGTCATAAGCTTCTGTCTCAGGTTCTGCATGAGCCTGAACAATGTGATCTGGTAATACCTTGGGATGAACGTTTCCTTCATCTTAGCAATCATTCGATCCCAGCTTTTAATTTTCTGTTTACCCTTGGAACATCTATCTGCCTGTAGCTTGTCCCACCACAATGTTACATGTCCCTTCAACTTCGTGATAGCATGTCTAACCTTTTTATCCTCTTCGATATCTTCATAATCGAAGTAGGTATCAAGAGCTCTGATCCAATCCAGCAACTCTTCTGCATCCAGGCTTCCTTCATACACTGGAATATCCATTTTCGTCTTGGAACTCATCCTAGCGATAGCTTTGATCAATCATTTGGCTGATGCATCCTCTGCGGTGACCTCTTCTTCATGTCCAGCTTCCTCTTCAACTTAGGAATCACTAAGATCCCCTGCACCAACTCCATGTCTCTGCGATGTCTCCATCTCTTCAAGCCTTGCTCGAAGATCTCTCATCTGTCGTTCCATTTCTGGATTTCTTGTCGGCCTGCCTCTTCTTCGCGCATCCCTGTCTTCTGGACTAGGTGATTGCCTTTCTCTCCTGGGTGGCATGATAAATTCTTCTCTTCTTCTCTGCTGCAGAAAACAGAGAACTTATCCAGCTCTGATACCACTCTAGCGCAACTGTCCACCCGAGGCACGCCCACGCTCACCAAGACCTTCTTCTTCCTGGGCCCGAAGAGTCAAATTACTTTTCAACCTTCTGTCATAAGTTCTCAATACCCACAGAACTCTCCTTCCTGGTGATCTCCCCTTTGCCTTATTGGGGAATCGAGTTTTGCGTTATCACGAAACTTGTGGGCACGGTTCTCGTGCTATCCAAAACCCCGAAACCTGATGGGTCTGAATGTCAATGCTTTCTGTTCCTATCGGAGATTTCCCTATCAGGAAATCGACATACATGGTGTTGCAGTTCACTAGCACCACGAATCTCCGAACCCTGAACTCCAATACGCACGTGCAATCTCTCCTTGCCACGTCACATCACCTTTTTCCGTTGTATCAGGAATCGCATGATCACGATTTCAAAGGTTGCAATTCCTTTGCACTAGAAAATCCTGAATGCTGAATCCTGATTCCTCAGAATTGCGGACATGTGTCCAACCCGAGATCCATGGCCCTGATCTCTTCGGGAAATTGTGAATCGCGATTTCATTTTACAAAAGTCCCACGACCACGGAACCTCCGATATCTCGATGAACTGAATCCCGATGGCCCTTGAACTCCTCCTCTGCTTGCTTAGGTTTAACCCGCGTGCATCTCCTCCGATATCTGACGGTTGTCGGGACTTTGTCGATCTCCCTTGCGAATCATGTTCGTCGTTTTCTCCTCCTCAAGGATTTCTCTCGATCTAAAGCTCTTTCCTACTCAAACCTGCTCTTGGGTCCTCCTCCACGGTATCATGAAGGAACTATCCCTCCTGAGCTTGTCAACTCTGATTCTTTCAGAGAATTTGCGCACACTACTCGTGCTCGACCTTCAACAGCTCCCCTCGTGTTGAGTCCTTCAGACCCTGTGCACCTCCGGCAACAGGAGTCTTCTGCCTTCTTTTGTTTAGATTAACCATTGAGACTTTTAATTCTGCCTGTGCACTCTCCACACGGCCTCAACAGACCCTTGGAACTTCTAGGTGAATGAGAATAAGTGTTAAACTACTGAACCCTCATCAAGGCACTCTATGCGGATGAATTCGACTGCACTCTTTGCAAGAATCTCTTGGTTCAGATAGAGAAACAATTGAAACTTATTCTCTTCTCTCTCAGACTTCAGTTAAAAACTCTGAAATCACATGCACAGCATATTCAAAGCAATTGCATGACCCAAAAGCAAACATTCATGAGCACATAAACATCATACACAAAGAAACAACACCAGCCATGAAATTGAATCAAAGACTCTCTTCTATTAATTCAAAAACATCTACACATGGGTGTTCTTCACAAATTCTCTACTTGCTCTCTCTTCTTGCTCCTGAATGAATGATTTCTGAATAATGTTACAATGTACAAGTGAGGGTGTCTATATCCATTTTCCCTCTCGAAAATTGAAACTGTCTAATCTAAACTTAAACATCTATCTACCTGCATTAAGTCTATTAAATGCCTTCCTATCTACTAAGGACGAGAGCTTAAAGGCTTAAGGTCCCCCTTTACATTACAAGTGCGCTTCTTTATAAATGACTTCATTAAAGAGCGACACAACAACTTCCAAGTATTTCAAAATGTGTGCTGGCATTGTCCAGCTGTTTCTTCTCAATGTGCTGGCTCGCTTGATGAGTGAGCGATGCTCCTGCATCACTATGTTAAGTTGTATCCCAAGTGATATTGATATTCTTTTTCTAGTTGAAACATGGGAGCATGAAGAGTCTAAGGTCGCTTACATAGAAGGATTTGTCTTGTGGTTAGTATAGAACAAAAAATCATACCGTAGATGGAGAGGAGGCATAGCCTATTATATTAGAAAGGGAATTTCTCCTCACATTAAACTTCATAATAGCGTCCCTCTTAATCAGTACATTTGGATAGAAATTTCAGACATCAATGCTAAGAAGATATATATAGCATTTTGCTATTTTGTACCTATCAATTCTACTTTTAATAAGAAAAACAATCCAGATAAAAAACATCCCTATAATACTTTAGAACAAGATAGTTACAATTTGAGAAATGAAGGTAATATCCTAATTCTATGAGACTTTAATGCTATAACTGTCACTAACCAAGTTATTCTCTTAAACAATGATTCCAACCATAATCCTTTATGGCTATATGACGACCTTGTTTTATTTAATGGCTACAAAAGAAGCTTTGAAGACCTAACTGAGAATTTTTTTGGTATTGAGTTAGTCAAGCTCTATAGTTCTAAAGACCTTATAATTTGCAATGGGGTAATGAAGTAGTCAAACTCCAATCAGATGACTTGTATTCATGGTCTAGGTAATASAATTGTGGATYATGTGATATMTKATATCCATGTTTCCAACCAAATAGTAACTTTTGACCTTTTAAATGACMATGAMCTYGACTATGATCATATACCTTTAACCCTAACACTAAATGTTTCCACGCAAAAGAGAGACATTGAAGAAAATTCTAACAATCAAAGGCAGTTTCTTTTTTACAAAAGTAAAGTTGATATTTTCTTAAAGGATTTAAATAGTGAATTACATCTCCTAACTTATAAGGACAACATTAAATACCTCTACCATAATTTTAAAACTACTCTTTCCACTTCTAATAACAAGTTCCCTTTCGAGGTGTCCTATAAAAGGAAGAATAGAACAATCAACCCTTGGTATGATCAAGAATTTAAAATTTCTAGGTAAGCGATTAGGGATGCTTCTAATGAGTTCTTCAAATGATCTGAAAATATAAGGTTGACTTGTTATGCTATGCAAGCACCCTCTACTTCATAAAAATAAACTTTACAGGACCTTGCTTCATGTGTTAAAATATGCAAGATAGTTTATGTGCCAAATTTATGTATCTTCTTGTAAATGCTTATGTGTTAGGAAATGTTCTTTTAAATGGTTTAATATGTACTTTAAATAAATACACAGCAACATAACTTTCAGTAAATAAACCATCAAACTCACAACAATAACAACATGATAAAGGAGTTCACCCCTCTCTGGGCTACATCTTTTTGAGCCTCCATCAATGGACTTGGCTCTCTAGGATTAATTTGTCAAAAGTTCTTTTACAAGCTAATTCTCAGCTCCAATGTAAATTCTAACTGTACCATTGGGATCAGAACACATAAAAACCCCAAAAATGACTAATAAAACTCTGAAAACGGATCATGGCTCATTCGGGCATGACCTCTTCTACACGTGGCCTTAAGATTCCTTGAGCTTCTCTTTGGAAAAAACACCTGTAAAAGTCCTCAAAAGCCTTTGAAACCTGTCCCAATGTGTTCAAAGCATAACAATTAGCCAAAAATGACTATTTAATCACAGAAAACAAACATAGGCTCACCAAAACATGTCCTCAATCAATGAGAGCTTCAAGCTCCTTGGAGCTTGCTGAAACTTCAATGGCTAAAAACCTGCAAAAGAAGTCTTCAAATGGCCTTGATAATAGTGCCAATGGATTCATGACGTCCAAAAACCCATAGCTGGGCTTTTATGGCACCTCAATCGGCCAAAAAATGAAGAACATAAGCCTCCTGCCATTCTCTTCCTTCAAGCTTGCTGGCTCTGGTTCGCCAAAACGCACCTTTGTGTGCTTGAACCCAGAACATGCTCCAAAATGTGTGTTTAAACCCAGCACTGACGCATAACCGAAAAATGGTGCAAACCATCGAACGGTTAACAAATTTTTGGCCCCCAACCGTCAAGACCATGGGCACATGGGTCTTCCATAAGACCTCGCACAATAGAAAAAGGGCTCCGTTTACAAAACAATGACAAGTGGCTCCAAGGGTATAATCATCGATCATATAAAATAATTGTCGGCTTAACCAAAATTCCAACCAAACATATGTTATGGTCATATATCAAATACATACGTCTGGGGCTAAAGTCTGTTACGCTCTGTGTATACAATGGTCGTATGGTGTATAATGCAACCACGGGCTAACATTCAAAATCAAAACTCACGCACCATTTACCAGAGAGTATGATCATATGTAATATGAGTGTGACTGGGGGCTGGGGCTAAGCCCCAGCCTGAACGCCCATGCCGACCACAACATTAATTGAATTGAAATATATATTATACCATATAGTTTACAAGCAACAACGTGTGGGCTAGTTGTATCCCACACTCTACCAAAGCACAGAGCCAAAGGGAGGTCCAGGATTTGACCCCCACGGACCCATAAAATTTTGATTAACAAACCAATAGACCAATAGCCAATAAAGGGGTGCCACGTGGCACCATACCATTCACCAATTAAATGCCACATGTCAACAGTCTACTCATCCACGTGTCCTACCAACAATGCCTACCACATCAATTTCCATGTGTGAGTCGTACCCTACCACATGATCATGTACAGAACTACCACGTCAGCATATGTACGGACTGTACGGACTGCACAGTCAGCGTCCTCTTTTTTTACCTGTTTGACGATTCAGACAGATCATGATATCTCTTGCTCCTGACATCCGTTTGAGATGAAATGAGTTGCGTTGGGTTTGTGATGATGAGGGCTACGCTCTTGTTTGATTTGAAGCGATTCCGATAATGTTGATTTTTGGGCTAAAATTTGACCCCTGGTCCAGATTTTGATCATGCCTTCCCACTGAAAGGATTTTGGACCCACAAAAGCTTATGATTATCTGTCTGAGCTCCAATACTCTTCAGCTTTCAAGTTCTATCAATTGATTCTACTTGAAAAGTATTTTGATAATCACCTGGATACTTTGACATGCGTTGCACTGCAACTGACTATGTCCTTCAACCACTGTTCTCTGGCTGCTGCTGACCCACTGTTCTCTTTGTGCTTGGAAGACTGCCAACCTTCCCACTGAGAATCAAGTCCCTCTTGTGAACTCTTTGATGTCAACACACTCTGCTCTCCAATGGTTGTAAGAACTTTCCTGCGACATCTTGTCACAAGCCAAGAAAACCATCAATCTTGAAAACAATTATACAAGACTGAAAAATGATGCCAACAAAGTCTTTTTCTCTTCAAACAAACTGTTGCATCTTTTACTTCATCAAAGTACATGGCATTTTCCTGCATCTCTATGTACTCAAAATCAACTTACAAGTCAACAAACACCATCGACTAAACACAAGTCGAAAAACACGATTGACACAACATAGTCATCAGACAATCATCAACACCAGTCGAGACTCATTTGAAACATCTCAACCTTCCCAAAATGACAAGTCAACAAACATGATACACAATCATGTTAAAATCATGAATCATTCATGATGAACCATCACCAAGTTCACTGCTTACACATACATAAAAACAAATGCATGTGCATGACTCTTCAACTCTCCTTCCAATAAAAACATAGGTACATAAACCCCAAAACATGTGGGTACATAAGAGCTGAACATAAAAAAAATATATGGCTGTAACAAGTGAACATCATACCCAACTTTTACATCCTCCTAGCGAAGTTGTGCAACAAACAAGAATGTCTTTACACGAATTGCATTCACGTGCAACTTGCATCATACAAGTTGTGAAAAACTGCTGCAACTTGTCATACTATTGACATAAATGCACACATAAGGCTGAAAAGTGCATTTACAACAGAAAATGCAAGCATTACTTGCTCAATAAATCCAACCATTTCTTACCAAGCCAACTCAATGGTGCCTTTTTCTGCTGAAAATCGTCCTCTTGTGAATCATCTTGACTCACATCAATGATGGAATCTCCTCTTCCATTCTTTCCAATCTCTTTATCCATCTACTCCTTGTGTTGTGGATGAGTGGTTGGATACAATGTCCAACATTGGTCAATGAGATGACCCCGCTTCTGACAATGAGTGCAAATCTTTTGCATCCTCTTTTCACGTTGTCTTTGCTTGTAAAGTTTCCTGAAAGTGGCCAATCTTTTCCAACATTTTGAAACATGATGGTTAT
>ML845554.1:11950-36581 GCA_009831015.1 Picea engelmannii | reverse complement strand
ATTTGTGTGTCGGTCATAAGCTATTAAGGTCATTAGTTAAGTGTCAATGGACTTAATATGTCCATGTGTTAAGAGGTATGAATGTTAAGTGACAAGATAAGCGTCAAGTTAAAAGAGGAAATTGTGTTACATGAGAGATGAACTCATCCAATAGAGAATGTCAAAATTCAAGTGTGATGTGTCAATTGTGGAGATTGGAGTTTGAGACAAAGATGGATATGTGTACCAACAAAGGATTTTAACATACAGCATGTTTTCTCCACATACTTTATTTGTGTGCTTGTACATAAATGTGTTTTGTGTATCTATAATATTTATTGGCTTGAATTCAATAAAACATAACACGATATCACAACATTGATTTATCATGGTATTAGAGACTATGGATATATAAGTACAAAAGAGTGTTATTGGAGAAATCTCACTAGTATGGTAAGTAAATTTCCCTAGGACCTGCCAATTGATCCTAGACAGACAATGGGGATAGACTTCTATGGGTTTCCTAGATCTAAGTAGATTTATTTCCTTTTAACTAACACTGGTGGTGACCATACCTTTCAACCAACGCTTTTTCTCGTGTATCCAGATGATGTAGCTTCTGATATCCAGTTCCAGCTCCTGCATTTTGCTTCCTACACACAAGGAGACAAACAACTATCGATCTACTTTCTCTTCTAGCGTTAGGAAATCCAAATCTTTCAAATATATTTTTATCTATACCACATGAGATCATATCCAAACATTTACAAATCAAATGCAAACAATTTGGNGGGGGGGCTAATGATCTATTGATTAACATGTAGGAAATACATTGAACAACATACCTTCGATTTGAAAGTATTCCCCTTTACTCCTTTCTCCTAGCTCCTCCTCAGCTTATCAATATGACTAGGAAATTTGATTGTGGCTACTCTGAATAGGAGAAGATCCTCTGTATTTGACCAACATAACTATACAAATGAGTATTTCTTTTGCATGATCAAGACTTTCCTTCTTTATATAGATCCTTGAAAGAGGCTTGGGAGATCTTCTAGATCTTCTAGAACCAAATGAAAAATCAATGATGTGAGTTCCAAGGATCATTCCATGAAGATACAACTCATCCCTTGTTTATCTCTTCATAACTCCACAAATGTATAAGTTTACAAGGTTTTTCACCTGTTGCACTATAAACGACCAAAAACTATTGTCTTGTGATGTCTCTTATAGATCCCACGATAACCTTCAAGAAAGTCTCAAATCATGAGAAATAAATGTGTTTTGACTTTCATCTTCTGTTGGATTCCCTTATGGCTCTATAGGGTGGAAATTAATGATATAACAGATGCCCCCTAATGTGTGAGGTCGGAAAAGGAATGGATGGTCGAAACACATTACAATAAAATAGTGTCCATGTGAGGCAGTGTGAGGAGAGAGAAAATGATGTATGGAGAGAAAAGAGGACCTGCAATCAAACAACAAGGATGAATGTATATATATGCCATCCCCTAGGTATACATACTTATACTCTAAAGAGCATGGCTTCCAAACAATACACTGCATATCCATGATATGAAATGAAATACTATGGCCACGAAAGAATACATGGTGGATCCATGTCATCAATGAGATCATAGCCATGAGACAATACAATGTGGATCTATGTCATGAATATGATCATAGCCACCATTAAACACAATGTGGATCTATGACACAACATATGCATATTAGGAAGACAACAAGAACTAAGTAAAGTGCCCCCGAAGTATTCAAAGTACTCATATATTAGTGATATACTCCATCGCAACTTGGGAGGGGATGTTGTAAAGGAATGATGTGTCATTGAACCCAAGTTATTTTTCCCAAACCCTAATGGTAGGAATCTACATCATGCAAATAGATGAGTTGATGTTGAGCATGGTAGAAACCTTTTGATTACCAGTCATTAATGTATATTTTTAATAGATGCAAGGAGACCTATCAATGAGGAAGATGGACCCCAAGGTACCTAGTACAATCTAGCAAGTGTGAATAGAGGATCTGATGTCGAACACTCATAAAATAAATTGATCAGGAGTCAATTATGTAAACCCATTGTCGATCACAAGAAGTCCTGCCACTGATGACTGCAAGCTCCAAGGTACTAGTTGGTTTCTAGATCCCTTTCCTAGATAATTTGTTGAAGTCGATAAGAAGAGATTTATCAAAGGAGGGCCTTAATGTACACCCCATCAATCAACATAAAACATACACTGAGAGATGATGTGAAGACAGAGTATCACTAAGTACAATTGACACGAGGATGACCAACTTGGAAACTCAACAAAACAACAAATGGTCAACTCAGGCTTAAACTTCCCTTGAACATATATCATGAAACAATGGTGACTTGGTAGCGAGACACAAGAGTTGAATAAATAAAGTGAAACAACACGGGAGGCATTGAAGCACTCTCCATGATGACTGGAAGAGTAACCAGCCGGAGGAGACTCATATTACTGGGACGGCTCCTAGGAAAGCTAAAACCCAATTGTATGATGATGACTTAAATAGGTGTCATGTTCAAGGAAGACTCGATTGACGATGTTGTTGGAATTTTTTTTCACGTTTTCATGTGTCCTTCTTAACGTTGGGGAGTTTATACATAGGGTTCGTCCAGATTTGACCAACAAAAACCCTAGAGCATTAGTATATCAATCCTCAGCCAAGGCTGACAAAGGTCTCACCCGAGATGCAAAGAGGATCAAAGAGACCATAAGGTTTTGTGTCGGTGATGAAGAACTAAACAAACCAAGATCCATCTAGGATGGTATTCATACTTTCTATATCCAACAACTTACTATGCTAATAAGTAAAACAATACACACACATATCCAAATAACACATGATAGACACACAATAGATCAAATTGTTGCAGCTTTACTATTTCTTCCATTCCATTGAACACAAATATATAGTAAGAAAAATATATTTTACAACAACAAAGTTGCACATCCCTTTTATATAAATTCCCAGAATTACAATACACTACGTGATGTGCATCCTTTAAGACCTCAGACATATGACAAATTCATATTTATATTCAAAATAATTAAAACATTACAAAGGATCAGAGTGAGATCAACACACTATGACTGACCAAATCCTATATACAACTGTCTAACTATTTATCATCTAACCATATAACTCTATTTCTAATTTCGTTGCTTCCTTTTATAGCTTTCTCTACTTAGGAGCTTTGTCTCTTTCTACTCAGTTCCACTTGCTCTACTAAAAAAACAGCCTCACACGCTTCTAGAACTTACCTACAGTCCACGTAGCCTTCTATAATCAGGGAAATATTAACTACCTCACCAACACATTTTTTTCCATCTCTACGATCCCTTATATTGATGGCAGTAATCATTCGATAGGATTTCCTGATGATTCCTTTCTTGATTTTGGTGTGCGGCTTCTTGATTGCTGGCACAACTGACAAAACTCGTATCGATGCGCATATTTCATATCTTAGACTTGGTGCACAATATCAAAATTTGGCCTGTCACGCACTCCTTTCCCTTTTCTACTCATTTAGTTTAAGTGAGAGCAAAGCTGGAATGGGTGCGCACAAAACTTGGAATGAGCGTGCACAAAACTTGGAATGAGCACGCACAACTTTGTTTGTGAAGTGTAGGCTCTTGAGCTACTCAATTTAATTGGAAAGAACGGAGTAGTGATAATCTACTAATCCATGCCATGAGTGGGAAGCTGGAAGGAGAAATGGGAAAATTGGAGAAAGAAGGATAAATGGGATAAAATTTCACTTGAATGATGGAGGAAGTCATAGGTGGGGGTGGTAGGGAATGGGGCTTGGAGAATTAATCCATAGAGAGGGTAGGTGGGGTGGTATATATAGAGTGAAGATGAGGGGAATGATTGTGATGGAGATACAACAATATTTGATGGAGGTGATGGCTTGGAGAACAAGTAGATATTGGCAGTGAAACGTGACTCATGGGGAGATCAATATGTCAAATCCATCGTACTAGTGATGCTTGTTGGAGATTGCGGTAGCATAACTGACTCTATACCTATAGCATGTGCGACTTGACCAAATAGGATTGATTTCCCTTTTAATGAACTAAATCACCAGGAAACTCCTCCAAGGCCCACGTGAATTGGCAGTTAGTGCCAGGACCTTGTACTTATGTCAAAATATCATCATGATTTCAAAATCTCGAAAATATACAAAAAATGTCAATCTATTGAGTCCTCCTGTGTGACTAATGTGAATTTTGTGTTGTCAAAAAGGTAATGTATGGTGTCTATGGGACGTTCTACCTACTCTACATCCTACCCTAATCCTACTCTACGAACACTCAAAATTGAGAGAGGGAGCTAAATGACGGTTGACCCCTGTGTGTCGTATTACACCTTCAACCTGCTCCCATTAATGAGTCCCTTGAGCGGTTGTCCTTGTAAGGTTTCCATCTTGGCAGCACCTGCTTCACTAATGTAGACTAGCTGGAAAGGACCCATCCACCACATGCACATCTTGCCAAGATGTTGTAAATATTTGTTGTCATATAACAAAACTAAATATCTAGGCTGGAGGATTTTTTGGAAGATGTTGCAATCGTGCCATGCCTTATGTCTATCGTTTTTAATCGCACGGTTTAATCCTATCATGATTCAGTCCTCCTCTACTTCCATGAGCTCATATAACCTATGTTGAAGGGACTATTCATCTATCATTCGGGTTGCAAGGGAAACTCGAAGACTAGGAACAACAAATTCTAGAAGCATGACCGCTTCTTTTCCATAGACCAATCTGAATGGCATGTTCTTTTTAAACCTTTTGCATGTTGTTCAACAATCCCATAATATTTTTTGGATCTGTTGATCCCAATCATCACATTACACATTAAAACATTTGGTTAAATCATGCTCTAAAATCTTATTAAAAGCTTCAACCATACCATTAGTTTGAAAGTGATAGGGAGTTCTCTTATGGTGATGTATCATGAAATCCTAAGTGAGTTTATTAAAGGCCTCGTTCATAAAATGCAACCCTTGGTTTCTCATCAACACCCTTGGACAGTCAAATATGGTGATGGAATTCTCAAAAATTAAGCGCATCATCATTTTTGTTCAACAATATTTGAATGGTGTGGCTTTGAACCATCTAGTTAGGTATATGGTTGTGGTAATAATGTAGCATGCCCATGTGCGATGCGCAGGAGGGGTAGATGGGACCCACAAAATCTATTACCCACTTGTCGAATTTCTCTAGTACAGTCAAAGGAAACAAAGGAAGCTCATGTCTCCTGCAGGGTTTTCCAAAGCAATGATAGACATCGTAGTGTTTGCAGTAGTCCTTGGCATCTGCAAAGAGTGAGGACCACCAAATCCCTATGAAAAGAACCTTATGCATTGTATCCTTGTTGGGATTGAGGCCTCCAGCAATACCTTCATGTGCTTCATACAGGATGGAGTTTTTTTCGTGTTCAATTGCACATCGACATAGGATGACATATGTCCCCAACTTATACAATTGTTTGGTAATGAACTGATAATTGGCACTATGAGTCACCAGTTGACAAAGTTGTGTCGGAGTATACCCTATGGGAGCCTGCCCAATCATGATAAATTTCATGATTTCATCCAATTGATTAGGCATGGACTTTCCACAAAAGAGTTGTGCATCGAGTATTTCATCATCGAGACTCTTAGAAGCTTCACCAGTCTCAATCTGTGACCTATGATCTGGTCCAACATTATACTTCCACAATTTAACCACAAGTTCAAAGTTAAACTCCTGAAAGAGAAACAACCAACAATAGATTCGTCCACCAAACACCGGATTGTTGACCAAATACTTTAGCACAGAGTGGTCAATTAAAAATTTAAAACCATACTCTAGCAAATAGTGACAAAATTTTTGTAAGGAATATACCATGGCAAGGCCCTCGTGCTTCGTTGTCGTATAATTATTTTCAGCATCAGACATCTTGTGACTGGAAAAGCATATTGGATGGTCAATATTTTCTTCCCCTGGCTGAATAAGAACTATACCCAGTGCAATGGTTGAAGCATTGACATGGACAAGAAAGAGATTCAAACAATCAAGAAAAACCAGAATTGGCTCAATAACCCGTTTTTCTTTGAGGGTATCCAAGGCTTCCTTGCATTCTGGTGTCCACTCATACTTAGTATCTTTGTGCAGCATATTTTCCAACAGTACAACAATCTAAGCATAATTCTAAATCAACCATTGATAATATCATGTATCACCCAACGTAGTGTGCATCTCCCGAACTGAGATTGGGGCTACCATATCCAAGATGGTGGCAATCTTATCTTGATCCACCAACAATTCATCTTTGCACACGACGTGTACCAACAATGTTCCAAAGGGTGTACAAAAAATTAATTTCTTCAAATTCAAGGATATGTGTAGTTGGGAGCATCGATCCAACATCATTCGAAGAGCTTGCATGTGTTCCTTCAACAAACTAAACACGGTCCAATCATCCAAGTATACTTCAAGAAAATTGTGGATGAAAACCTTGAAGGTTGTAACCACTATCTGGGAAAATACTGCAGGGGAATTCTTCAAGACAAAGGGCATTACCATGTACACAAAATACCCCCATTATATCACAAAGGTGGTTTTATCTTGATTCTCCTCTACAATCTGAACTTGATGATACCTTGAGAAGACATCTATGAAAGAGTAGGATTCTCGACCGCCAATATTTTTCAGCACCTCATCTATGAAGGGTGTCGAGAAAGGGTCATGGATGCAAGTTGCATTGAGACTCCTCAGATCTACACAAATTTGAATTCCATCGGCCTTCTTAGGTTACACCACCATAGTATTAATCCAATCAAACTCGTCTACAAGAACAATGATTCCAGCATCCAACATCTAATCCAATTCTTTGCGCACATTTTCCTTATATTTGGGATTTAATCGATAATCCCTTATCTTGACCAACTTGGCATCCAATTTGAGTTGAATCGTCATGGCCCCCAATGATCCTACAATTCCTTTCCTTTCAAAAAATCTTCAGGGAAACAAATCTTCATATTCCTTGCAGAGGTCAACAACCTGAGTGACTGTCTCCTTATCACAATAATATCCAATGATGGCCATCTTGGGCACTTCTTTAATGCCAATATTTTGTTTCTTGGTTTTGATTGGGCCATTATAGTTTGGTATGGCCATATTTTTTTCCTTACCCTTTAGTGCGCACTCTCCTTTGTATTATTTGATATGGACGTCGCATGGATTATCGTCATCAACATTATCAACATCGATCTTCCAACAATGTATTGTCTCTTTTAGTTTTTCCACCCGTTGATGATACGAGTAGACCACCCTGGGTGTGTCTTCCTTTGGCTATCAATGGAAAATAAAATCTTTAATACGGAGAAGTGCCTCTCTTTGAGCCAGATCTTCTACTATGAAGTTGAATGTTAAACAAAATTGGGAACTCACATGGGTCCACTCGACCATTTTCCTCCTAAACTCCTTCTGAATCTACCAACTTCTATGGATCATGTCCATAGTGTGGACAAACCGATGGACCCATTTGGCTCAAGGGATATTCTTAGAAGTCCAACATTGTTCACAAAAAGAAATGTCTTCTTGAGAATCCTCGGTTCCCTTGTACTGGTTTGCTAGTTTGCAATCAGTGACGGGTTGTAATTGAACCTTTATCAACTCAGCTGCATGCTCCCAACTCTGAATATTTGGGTGATACATCACCCACCACTGCACAAGTGTCCCTCAAACCAATGCATCCATGGCCTGAATTCCCTGCTCTGTTGGTACAGTTTTATCCATCTATATGAGGAATGTCTCTACTAGACTATCCCATCAAACCATGGGACATCACACATCTCAATCCCAATCCAGCACACTACTTTCATTATGCTCGCATATTTGCAAGTAGAAACTTCATAGAGATTTTTTTTCCACCTAACCATGGCATCCTCAGAATCTATGTCATAATACTAGACACGTGTCCAGCTTTATTCTCCATATGTGGTGGGATTGATGTAATCCTCCCTACGCCCTGTGATCTTATAGATTTTTTCAATATCTAAGATATGTTCATCCTCTTCCACTGGCTCATTGTATTTGTCCCCTTCTTATGGATCCATAGGTATGACCATGTGCAAGGTGTCTATTTCAAATGGCATATGCCTTTTCTTTAAATTCAACAATGCATTATTATCAAAGGCCCAATCAATTCCTAGTAAGGTAGGATATGGATCAGATTCATCCATAATTTCTATGACCTCAAATTCAGCCTTTGTTTTTACTCCTTCTATATTCACTTCCACTTGCTCCAATTGGCCTATTGGGTAGATATTGTATTGATTGGCCAACCGCAGTTAGATGGGTGACCGGACCAATTTTGGTTTACCCATCATCTCTCGGGATTTCTTTGAAAAAATATTCACGTCTGAACCCATATCCAACATGAATCCATCCATGTCAAATCCACCAAGTTCTGTTATCATCTTCAACTCTCGGTGAGTGCATTTTTTATTGCTAACCTAACATACATCTCTTTCTGGAACAGAGGTTGATATGGTTTCCTCCACTCCTTGTTCCCTCATGAAAGTAGCTAAAATATGTGTCAACTTACTTGCAACCTATGGATCATTCAGCAATCGCAAACAACAACGTAAGAAAACTTACTTGGTCTTTAGGTTCTTCCTTGCAACCCAAGTCATGTAGGGATTTTGCACACGTTGCACGTTGTGATTCCTCTAGGAACTACTATTCATGTTCTTTATGCTTAGTGCATCACAACTCATTTTTTCTACAAGCTTCTTGCAATGACCATTGTGTCACGTATTGTATTTCTTTTCACATGTGAGATTCCTCCAAATATCATTGCATCATGCATTGCAATTATTCATGGGAACGAGCCTCTTCCAGTGACCTCTGCATCGCCCATTTTACTTCTTCACAAATCCAAGTTTCCTCCAACAACCTTTGTGTCACCCACTGCACTTCCTCTTGGATCTGAGCCTCCTCAAGTGACCTCTTATTCGTGCATTGTAGCTCCTCGTGCACTCTTTCTTCTTCCAGTTCTCTTTACGCATCATGCAGGAACTACTTTTTTGGGGAAGCATCAAACTTTGGAGGGGGTTGGATTGCCTTCCTTATCTTCCCCTTCGAGTTATGACCTAAGCCTTCACCATGCTCAAAGTATGCTCCTATCTTTGCTCCTCCTCGGGTTACCACCCAAACATAAACCTCCTCATTCTTCTTCTTATTATTGCATGGATCCACATGCACCATTTTGTAATTGGCCTTCTTGTCTTCCCACTTTTTCAACAAGTTGGGACAATCTTTGGTAACATGCTTGGGACTGTAGAAATATGCACCAAGCACGTGTGGTTTGGTATAAAACCTTGATACATGACAAATTTCTCCAAAATTGAAACAAGTGGGGGGTCTACATCCCCCTTCACCATATCCTCAACCATGACTGCACCCATATCCACCCTCGGGACCTCCTTGGTATCCATCGCTTTTAGCACTGCCACACTCACCACCCTTCTTCTCTTCCTGTACCTGAAATGCATCGCATGTATTATATTGCATCAGTTGGAGTGAGTAGCAGTTATTGACATCATGTCCCATGAATTTACAAAACTCACAGAACAAAGTATAGTTCGTCGTTTGAGACTTCTGAAAAGTTGGGTAGCGAGGTGGCACATGGCCCCATTGTCTACATATCTTGTCACATTTCATTTGTCCAGATGGAAATGGACTCGGTACGTGCATCGCCACATAATTTGGAACTATGAGGAATTTTTCCATGCAATACTCCTCAAATCAATACGTGGTACACCATACATTCTCGCGTACGACCTTCATCTTTTCCATATATTGTAACTACATCATCAGGTTGGCCATTTGCGACTGCACTTGCACCAATCATGTCGACGTCTCTGCCCCTCATAGCATAGCTTCTAGGTGCATTGCAATTTCTATTGCCTTCGCTTGAGTAGTTATCTTATGTTGAGTGAGCGAGACTTGGATATAGGGAAGTAACCTCGCGATAAACCACTCTTTGTGTTGCATGTCCTGGATTTGGAACGTCAGGCTATCCAATAAAATATTAAACCTTTGTTCAGAATCCCACACAGTTTCTCCTTCCTTCTTTTTAATCTCTTTTATCTTCATGATGCATTGAGACTCCGACTTAGGCCTCTAGAACTCCCTAAGTAGATCCTAATTGATCTCTTTTAGGGACATTGTTTTTCCCGATGGTTTAGTGTCCTTGTACTTCATGTACCACGTAAAGGCTTTATCCATGAACATGGTCTCTAGCTCTGTGATCTTTGTTGCTTCATTTGTGATCATCTTCACAGACCAAATTGTTTCACAAGTGAACCAATGTTGTTCTGCATCATCCTTACCCATTCCATAGAACATAGATAGCCTCAAGGTGCTATCTTGATTTGCCATCGTCACTCTCTAACCAACTCCTTTAATCTGATTATTGGTTTTCAAACTTCTTGCTATTAATACTCTTCTAGGTTAAGTGGCACTAGCTTCGCCTTCTTCTTCACCCATCTCTTCTCTTCTTTCCTCTTCTACTCCTTCTCCTACTCCAATCACTTCACTATAGGGATGATTTTAAGGATGGAAATTTGTTTTAAAATGTAGAAACCTTGGCGAATCTTACTAATCCTTCATATGCCAGCTATAAATGTTTAGCGATATTTTTGTAAAAATATTCAAATTTATAAGGATTTTATATAGCTTTTATAAAATTTTGGCGATTTTTAAGGTAAAATAATTTTATCCTATAGAATTTGGGCAAATAATTTTTAAAATAGTGAATCTCATTTTTGGAAAAACCATGGAAAATTAGACCATCAGCGAAATTCAGCCCCTAAAATCATCCATGCTTCACTATATGTTGTTATTTATTCTTGATTACAAACACCCAAGGGGGATGGTTCAAAGGGGGTATAAGGCCATCTCCTTCAGGCATTTTTTGTGAGAGGACCCAGAGATTTGTCTACTTGTAGTTGTGCAATACCATATACTATTGCTAATTCATCTCCCCCGCCACTAAGGGAGCCTCAATTTTCCCTTGCTATATACGCACCACTACTATGTGTACCATCTTCCTCTCCTAACAGTGCACCACTGCTTTGTGCTCCATCATTTTATCTTATCAATGCAATAATTCTCTTTGCTTCATATTCCTCTAAGGTTTCGGCAGTCCGCAATAGTCAAGGGGTTCGGACTTCGTCACCTAGTCCCTTACTACTACCACTATTTCTACTATTGGTATCCCCACTAGAGACCCTATCCTCAATTCCATGCCTCTCTGTGAGCCTATTCTCATTTGTTCTCCTCTCTAGCACAATATACTCTTTTGCAATACCACCTGGTGTGGTTTTTTTTCTCTTCATCCTAGGCTTGACCCTTCGTCACGTGCCCTTGGCCAACTCTTTTCCACCTCTCGGATCCTCTTTCTTTCTTAGCTCAACTCTTCTTGTGTATCTCTTGGCTCTTTTTCTCCTCTACTCCTATGGGTCCATTACATTCCTCACCTCATCTCAATAGTGTCTGGATCCTCCTCAATGGATCCATCTTCTCTCTTATTTTCCCTCATCCTTGCAACCTCCCCCAGTGCTAGGGGATTTTACTCAACCATTCTATCGGGCTCCATGCACATCATCCCTTTCTCCATAAACAATATCTTTATCTAAAGTGGAATCTCTTCTAGCATTCGTTTCCTTGGACCTTCCACAGAAAACTCAATAATATATCCCTCCTTTACTAGAGAAAAACAAAATCAATGGCTCGAGTCCACTTATTGTCCAACACTTTCAATCTATCAAGCATAGCTTGATCCCAAACCACTGGTTCTAAAGGCTATATAGTAGAATTGATAGTAGTTTGTCTTTTCATCCATTCATACAACAAACAAAGAAATTCAGAAAATAAAATCTCATGCATATCAATGTAGAGATACCTATCTTTCCATTGATTTACATTCACTCTTAGTTCATGAATTTCTCGCAGGGAAAACTCAAGATATTTTTTAGTTAGTCAGTCTTGAATTTCTTCCTGAGATGGATACCACCTCATCTATTACCTTCATCATTCCCTACAACACTTTCAGGTCCTGAAAACAGAACCATTGTTGGTGTTTTGTTCATGCTTGCGTGCGTACTTATTAACGATGTGGATTTTACACCCAGGGTTCATCCAGAGTTGACGAACAAAAACCCTAGAGCATTGGCATATCAATCCTTGGCCAATGCTGAGGAAGGTATAACCCAAGATGCAGAGAGGATTACACAGACCATAAGGTCTTGTGTTAGGGATGAAGGACTAAACAAACCAGGATCCATCTGGGATGGCATACATACATTTCATATTCAACGAATTAATGTGCTAACAAGTAAAAAAAAAAACACACATATCCAAATAACACATGATAGAAACACAATAGATCAGAATTGTCACATCTTTATTATTTCTTTCATTCCATTGAACACAAACATACAGTAAGAAAAATATATTTGACAGCAACAGAGTCACACATCCCTTTTATATAAATTCCCAGAATTACAACACACTAGGCAATGTGCGTCCTCTTAAGACCTCAAACATATGATAGACTCAAATTTATATTCAGAAACATTACAACATTATAAAGGCTCGGAGTGAGCTTGACACACTATAATTGATTGAATCCTCTTTGCAAGTGTCTAACTCTTCATCATCTAACCATCTAACTCTATTTTTGATGTCGTTGCTTCCTTTTATAGCTTTCTCTTCTCTAGAGATCTGTCTCTTTCTGCTCTTCTCCACTCTCTCTACTAACAAATTGTCTCGCACGCTTTTGGTACCTGCATGTAGTCCACATATCCTTCTAGAATCAAGGTAATATTAATTGTCTCGCCAACTCATCTTTTTTTAGCTCCATGATCCTTTGTGTTGTTGGCATTAATCATTTGAGAGAATTTCCCAATGATTCCTTTATTGATTCTGACATGTGGCTTCTTGATTTCCGGAACTACTGACAAAACTCAAACCGGTGTGCATATTTCATATCTTGGTATGTCATGCACTCCTTTCCCTTCTCTATGCATTTAGCTTAAGCACATGAAAAACTGGAACGGGCACACAAAAAACTTGGAATGAGCGTGCACAACTCTGTTTGTGTGTGTGCACGAAATGAACCCAAAACTTTGGGTTCCAACAGCTACCATTTTGAGAATAGACCAATGATGAAAAAACCCCTCTCTTTTTTTTTTCTTTTTTTTTCCTCCTTCATGGTTTAACAAGTGAGAAAGAGGAATAAAATTATGCTCGGTATGTACCTTTTTCATGTCTTTTTATGAGTCTAAAAAAGAGATAAAAGTGTACACGATAATGTATTTTTCGTGTTCTTTTACAAGTCCGAAAAAGAGATAAAAGTATACTCGACTGGAGAGAACGAGTGGCTTAACAACATGCTCCTATGTTCCAAGCACGTGGAATTTACCTAAGTAAGATGAATGAAAATGGTACAGGCAAGTGAGATCCACTCTTAGCAGTTGTTCTCTCCATGGGTAGGTGGATCCAAAATGGAGGCCAAATAATTAAAGAGGCGAATGGTCAAGGGCTACTACAATAGTGGTAAGTGGGATCTAGGCAAATAGTAACACAGCGGTTGGAGGCATGACACAAGAAGAAAATGCATAGGTGACCATTAACCAACAAATTAAATTTTCAGGAACCCCCACGGGATGTGGCCAGAATATAGATGAAAAGAGAAGAATGATTCTTAATCATCAAGTCATGGCGAACTTAAAGGAGGAATCTCGGGCCTACAGAAAATTGCATCATGAGCATCGAATGCAAATCTGGGTGATAACTAGGGCACCCATGAAGGGTAGGAAATACCATGCAAGTTACGACATGCAAAAATGCAGTGGTTAATGTCTCAACCTAGCGGGATTGAACCTAAGGCATGTGATGGAAAAATGGACAGTTAATAATGCAATATGGTGGATGCAGGGAAAAAATTATCCATGTATTTCAATTTGAAAAAAAAATTACCTCAATTTCAGGTGGAAGTCGTTATCTTTGTAAAAAATAGTCCCTGTAATCCCGTTAACACATGTAAACTAGATTCTAAGGTCAAAATGCATAATGAAATCTTAAAAAAGAAAATATTTTTGGATTTTTTGGATATGATATATGAAAAACAAAAGCACTCACACCACACACCTATGTACAAGGCACTACGCATTTCGATGGGTTATGCAAAGTAGATCCCATTGTTAGGATCAGGCTAAGGATCGATGTTTTCATAATAAATGAACTCATGAGCCAATTTTGGCATCATATGTCTTACCATATTGGGGCCATGCCAAATAGGAATGAATTTATGCATAATAAGATACTCATCATGAGTAGTCTGGCAAGCTATCATAGCTCCTTGATGATGACTATAAAGACATGAATGAAGTATGAAACATAAATATTCGATGGAAGGGGAAGTAGAGAATTCAGTGGAAAGTTCTAAAAAGGATAACCAAGGTAGAAAAGGGTCAAGACTAGGAGGTATATTGGATGCCCTATCCAATGCCCCTAGTCCTGGATTACGACTCATCATGCTAAATTTCATTGGTTTCGAATCAGGAAAATATGATCGATGCATCACCTCATATGTTGTCTTTTCTATGGAAGCCATGACTTTCGGGATGGCTTCTTCTGAAGGAAACTCTATATCTAGGAAATCATGTGAACACAGAGAGTCAACAACCCATTCGGTCGGAATAGGTAGATCACACTCCATATGAGGATGGAGTTGTTGACCAGTATCAGTTGATGTTGATGGGATTGTAAGAGCAACAATCTCAACCACAATGAGTGGCATGGAAGCACCATATGATTCAACATCCTCGAGATGAGGTACCACCCAAGGATCAATAGAGCTGAGGGATCCACTGGTAGATGAGGAAATCATGTTGATAGGAGAAACAGTTGTAGTAGGAGATGGTGGGAGTAGGGGAAAAATACCCATAAGAAGAGGATCTTTGAACATCCCTGCAACAACATGCATATAATATTGTTGAGCATCATCAACAAAGGCTACATTTAACCCCGCATTGGATCCAAGGTCTGAGGTGCATAATGTAAGAAACAAATTGTATTCCCAAGTAATAATTTGTACTCAAAAGGTGCGTCAACGATCTCCACGGCAACAGAAACTGTCTTACCACCTAAATCATTGGGTAAAGCATGGATTATTCCATGAGGCTAGAACATGTTTCCAACAAACTCTTTCCAAAGTGTGGTAGATGTGTCAAGCTTAGGAGAGCCAATAGTATTCCAACAAGAAATAGACATGATTCAAGTCTAGGTTCCTTCATCAACCATAGTTTGGAAGATGTTTTTCCCCATCATGCGAACTTTTATATGGAAAGCAACCTGATGGGAGAGCCTATGTGTAACCTAATAGGAAACAAAGTTCATCAAACTCAAATCTGAGGGATCAACCCTACCTATAGCAGACAACAAGGTTTTATGTTGCATTGGGCAACTCTAGAGGACTTCAAGGGTAGACATGGCACAAGGTGTCTGGGCCAAGTCTTCCACAATGTTGTAGTTGTGGGTGGCCCGTGCATCTGGATTGTGTGTCATTATTCGATGAATTTCCTTCGGGAGGCAAATAGGTGCGTAAAAATATGGCTTCTCAATTTGGAGAGGGCCACTAGGCTAGGAATAATATGTTGGCTCATGCACATAAAGAATAGGCTCATATGTGTCATAGTTCTTGGCTCACATTTACAAATTGATGGTATGGTCACACATGAAAGTAGAAGCATTCGAGGAAGACCCCTTGTGGTGAGGGGTACCTTCCATGCCCCCTTGCAAAGGGGTGGGATTTGTGGCAACCATATGTTGAGGTTGAGGGGGGAAAGGATGAGTTAATACAGCAGGTCATTGGGGGCCCTTTTGTTATGCCAAAAATATATGGACCTCATCCTTTCGAGGACACTGATGAGTAGAGTGGTCCTCCCCACAAATCGTGCAGAGGAACTGACTCTTCTTTTTCTCTTTTTTTCCCCCTTCCTGATTGTTTTGGATGGGCTCATTCCCTTTCTCATTGTTGAAATTGTTTTTCTTATTTCTCTTCTTCTTTCCTCCAGGTTGTTGAGGATTCTTCAATTGTGTGGACTGCATTGAATTCACCTCGGAGGTTTGAGTAGGGACCGTGGTAGTTTGAGCACTAGAACTAGTAGCTGACGGGTGTGAGGATATAGAAATGTGACCCAAGATAGACATGTGACCCATATGGTCAGCTAATTGGTTCACATAGGCATGGGAAACAGAACCAACCATATCATTGGCATGGGGTCTTGGGTTTGTCTTCTTCAGATCTATCAATGGCCTAGGAGCATGGGGGATAATGTCATACAGAGTACCCAACTAAGAGTTAATCAAGTCTAAGTATTGGGCATGCATAATGGCTTTCTCCTCGATAGTCTCCCTAGCTATAGCTACATCCTTGGAAATGGTTGGAATGAGGGATTTGGTGAACCACTCCACGAAGATATTATCCAGGATTTGGGTCTTGATCATTCTACACCTTTTTCACCACTCATGAATATGATCAGAAATGTGAGTGGAAATGTCCTGACGTAGTGAATTCAAGAGATTTGTTCCTATTTCATACCTAATGGGTTACTAGTAATGTGTAAGGAACACAATTTCCAAGTCATTGAAGATTTCAAAGGAACCACCTTATAATTCAATGTGTCATTTAGTGGCAGCTATAGTCAGGGATCGTTGGAAAAGACATATCCTCACACTATCATCCATCAAGGAATTGGATGAGCACCATAAGTGACACATCATGATGTGTGTGGAGGGGTCATCTCCCGTATTTTCATTGAATTTCAGTATGTCTAAAGGTATCTTTCCAGGCATATCCGTCCATGAAGGGTTGTGGGAAATAGGGTCATTTGTCAAATGTGATAGATTGAGTAAGTTTAATATTGTGAGGAAGGGAAACGGTGTGTGAGAAAATTAATACTGGGAGGGAGATGAAGTATTTGTTGTCTTAGATGAACCTTGCAATTCCCCTACATTCGTCCTACCAGAAGGTTGTCGAGGTGTTCCCGAAGAGTGAGTGCCCCCAGGGATGGTGGAACTTCCAGGAGCATGATTTCTCCTTGGACTAGACGTGCCCCCAAGGGGATTTACCCCAGGGATAGATGTAGACCCTCCAGGAAAGATGTTCCCAAAATTAGGCTGAGGGAAAAATCCTCTTGAACCTGAGGTATTGATAAAGGGAAATTTTCCCCAATTTGAAAAGTTACCCCCGAGGGGTGTTCCCCCAGAGAAAGGTGTGCAAACCCATGGGAATTTTAAACCTCCTGGCATACTACTACCCCTAGCCTAACTAGGGACAACCCAAAAACCACTAGGAAAGTTTCATCCAAAAAATACACCTGCACCTGATGATATCAGGCTGCTCATAGGAATGGTGGAGGTAGAAGGAGTTCCACCTCCCAGGATGAAACCAAGGCTTAGTCCCCCACCGAAAAGATATCCATGAGTGAGCATAGAAATAGAATGGATGAGTGTAGGAATGATAGGTATACTAACAGATGGAAATGAAGACACGGTCCGGGTCCCCCAGATCGAGGGACTTGTAGAAAGAGGGATAGATGGTGTTGGTCCAATGGTGCTAAGAGAAGGTAATGTGGACATCATGGGGATGACCCTTGTCCCACTTGTAAAAGGGATTGAAGGCTTAGCTATATTGGATGAAACACCCAGTCTTTACATGGTGGGAGGATTTATAAACAAAGAAAAAGGCTCACTAAAAATCTCCCTTACCTAGACAAGTAGAGGTGCTTCAGGATCAGTTAAAGTAGGGTTAAAGTTTAGTAGAGGAATTTTGTCAACCACTTCCACTTCAACCAAAACAGTCTCCTCAAACCAAAGATAAGACCGTTTGAATTCATGATCACTTGTTTCATGTTGCTTAAGAGGTGGTTATTCCTCTGTGATTGGTGCTAGTCCTCGTAGTCGACGTGATAATTCAGCCAAGGTGAAAATAATAGGTGTAAATCAAACACAATTCAACCTAAGGTTGATCTAGACTCAAAATTAAAGAGCACACCCCTATCAAATCTAGAATAATATCAAACAAACCAATGGCCCAGGGTACCTTCGGAAAACCAACCCTCTAGGGTAGATGAATTCCCCACAAAACTGGCTAAACATAGTTACCAGCTTAACGAAAACTCTACAGAGTTCTCGTTTTTGGGGGGGGCACATTTTTTACCCCATTTTTAAAAATGGTGCTACCGATAGCACCCCCCCTCCATTTTTAGGTGGTTTTTTTATGATTTAAATTTACTGATCCAAATGAATCCACATTATTTTATTTTATTTTATTTTTTTAACTCAAACAAATAATTTTTATTGAAGATCAACCATCATTACAAGGGAGCAGCTTCCCTCTTAATCTGAATGCATCATTTCATTCTTACATAGATATGAGAAGTGGGATATCTTAAGCTATGGGATAGGGGTCCATATGGGGGTTTCATCATTTTTCCTGAGCACTCATGAAGGAATTTGACAACCCATATTCGCCTTTTCATCTGCTTCCTTGTTTGATCCACGAAGGATGTGGAAAAAGTGAGGGGAAGATAAGTATTGCAACACTTGACGAAGTCTTTGTAAGGCCTTGTTGATTATTGGATTTTTGAATTGTTCATTCGTGTTTAAATTCTTAATCAGTATTTTGGAATCTCCGAAGATTTGTATTTCTTTAATACCATTTTCTCGCGCTATCTGACAAGCTTTTAGCATCCCAATAATTTCAGCCTGATTATTTTTTCTCTCACCAAGACCCCAACTAAAGTTGTCTTTTCGGGTTCCATCCGAGGAGTAAATCACTCCACCTGCTTCTGCTTTCCCTGGATTTCCCTTGGAGGCTCCGTCGAAAAATATTGAGGCTATGCTTTGCCTCCTCCACCAATCTTGAAAAACTGTATCTTTGTCTTGCAAACGTCAACTTGAATTTTTTGAAGGGCGGGCAGTGGTTTGAGTTCTGTCTCGGAAGGTGAAGGTTGCAATCCATTTCTTTTCTTCGGGAAGAAGAGTAATTTCTTTCGTGGCGAAATTATTTGTCATTGTTTCGAGGAGAAGAGATTTTTCTTTCGCTACCACCGTTTAGGGGGAAGACGGCATGTTGTTGAAGATTTGATCGTTTCTAGCCAGCCATAGTTTCCAGTAGATGTATTTTGGTATGGCCTGCCAAATTCTTCTGCGGGTTGGATTGCTTTGAGTGTCTTGAGGGTAGCGCGCCTTCCATGAGGAAAATAAATCAACCACTGAGATATGTCTCAGGGCTGTGACATTGAGGCCTTGAAGGGAGATTTTCCATACTTCTTGCATGAAAGTACAGTCTACAAATAAATGATCCATCATTTCAAGTGCTTGGAAACACATGGGACATCTATGAGGTCATATGAAGCCTCTTTTCACCATATTTTCTCATGTTAATATTTTCATGTGCATTAAAACCCAGCTAAAGAAGTTTACTTAAGGGAGGCCAAGGGGGTCCCAGATCTGCTTCTAGAGGGTTGTTGTCTCTTTTGAAGCTTGTGGGGGATGCAGAGCGTTATAACCTTGAGCTACAGAGTAGAAACCGAATTTTCCCCATCCGCATTTATCCCTTGAGAGGAGATGTACAGGTGTGCAATCCGTCAACGCTGCCAGGAGTAGGGATTTTTGCAAATGCATTTGATTTGGGACATCCAGTAGATCCCAGATTTTTCATCTACCTGAATCATCCCACGTAGAGATGTTTGTGATATTAATGATGTTGCGCTGAGATAGCCACGCTCGGATTTATTTGAGGTCGTCTGATTCGGAGAGGGGGGCGTTGCTCATAATGTTTTCTTGCCACAGCATTGTTTTTTTTTTGTTCCCTGGGATTCTAAATAAATGCTTCTAGAAGGGTTCTAGACCGTGTCTGCAAAGATTCCAGATCGAGGTTCCTTTGGGGGTGTTCGTTGCCTGGAGGTTTCTCATAAAGGCACCATTGAGATATGTTTTTTTTAAGAGGTTTCTTACTAGATGTATGTGGTTTGCATATAGATTCCAAATGATTTTGCCTCCCAGTGCTAAATTTGCAAGCTCAGGGTCCCTTACATGTAGGCCACCTTCAGCATAGGGGCATTTGACAGTTTCCCAATTGACCAAGTGGTATTTCTTTTGGTTTCCTTTACCTCCATGCCAGAGGAAGTCTCTAATCATATTTTTCATCTGGATCGTGATCGTCTTCGGGGCCAGGAGAAAGGAAGCTTGATAGATTGGCAAGGAGGACAGGACTGATTTTATGAGGGTGAGTTTCCCAGCATTAGTGAACCACTGTCCTCCCCAAGCTGATATTTTAGCTTTGACTTTTCTTATAGTTTCTTCCCACATAGTAGCTTTGTTGGGGCCCAGGGTTAAGGGGAGTCCTAGATACTTTATTTTTTCCCAAGTAGCATATCCTGGAAACCCCAGGTGAAAATCTATTCTTTGAATTGTTTGTTGTTTAGTATTCCACCCATACACTGCACTTTTCCTTTTATTGATGAGTGCACCGGAGATGGTGCATAAGCTTTGGAGAATCTCGTTGAATTTTTTTGCAATTTTTACTGAGGCTCCACCCAGCATGAGGGAGTCATCTGCAAAGAGAGCATGATTGATTGGGTCAATGCCCATCATCTTCCTAATGCCTGGGACTGAGCCAGTCCTCTTTTCAGTAGCCAATTTCATGCTTAGAGTATCAGGCATCAATATATACAGGAAGGGGGAAAGAGGGCAGCCTTTCCTTAATCCCCTCAAGGCCTGAAAATAGTTTTTCGGTTTTCCATTTACTAGAGGGGATATCCATAGATTTTTAGTGATTTCTTTTATCAAGTTAATGAAGTCAAAGAAAAACCAAAAAGAAAGGAGAACTTTATAAAGGAATGAGAGATTTACCCTGTCGAAAGAATTTTCCATGTCGAGCTTTATCAGCATCCCTTGCTCCTTTCATTGATGACTAGAGTGTATGGATTATTGGACTTGTATTACATTGTCCAGAATATGTCTCCCTTTGACAAATCCACCTTGCATGGGGGAAATGAGATTCTCTAATAGGGGCTTGATTCTATTTGCCAAAATCTTGGACAGAATTTTATAAGAGGCGTTGCAAAGAGAGATAGGCCTGAATCTTTCAAAGGAGCATGGATTAACTATTTTGGGGATTAAAGCGAGGAAGGTGGAGTTAGTGCTACCTCCTATTTTATCTCTTTGGTGAAAATCTTTAACCATTCTCAGCAGATCTGTCTTTATTATGTCCCAGCAAGCCCTATAAAAATGTATTGTGAATCCATCAGGTCCTGGGGCTTTGTCAGGCTCCATGGACCAGATGACATTGTAGATTTCTTCTTCAGAAAATGGTTTCATGAGTGTTGAATTGTCATTCTTGCTTACAAGAGAGGGAATGTGTGAGAGGAAATCTGTGATAACCTCATCGCAGCCAAAGCCTTCTTCCTTGTAAAGTCTCATGAAGTGAGTTTCTATTGTGACCTTGAGCTGATCAAACCCTTTGTGGATCAATCCATCTGATGAGGCAATTTCAGAAATGTGATTTCAGGAAAGACAATTTTTGAACTATCGATGGAAGAAAGTAGTGTTTCGGTCTCCATCTTTTATCCACAAGCTTCGGGACTTGAGCCTCCAATACTCTTCTTCAAGGCGAAATGCATGGAAAGTTTTTCTTTGGGAAGCTTGTTCTTTCTCTAAATCTGAATTGAGGATGTCTTTGATCTCCAATTCAGCTTGCAATTCTGATAACTTTTGAACAGCCTCATGTATGTGACTAAGTGGAGTATTCATGGGATTTTTAACCCAGGATTTCAATCCATGTTTTTTTGCTTTTAATTTATTCTCCCACACAAATCTTGGAGACCCGATAATAGAAGAGGACCATGCTGAGTGTACAGTTTCAAGAAATCCCTTCTTTTCGATCCAAAGAGGGTTGAACCGGAAAGGGATTGGGCCCATATTTTCTTCTTCATCTAGAGTCAATAGGATGGGTTTGTGATCGGAAGTCAATTTTGGGAGGATCTTGGAAGAGATTATCCTCCTTTCATGTAGAAATGTGCTCTGGATTAAGAATTTGTCCAAGCGAGCTGAGATGTGATCAGTCCCAACTCTATTTTTGTCCAGGTATAGAGTCCTTTCGAAGGCTTGAAGTCAAGGAGGTCCCACTGATGGACTAGCTCCTCTACTAAGGGGAGAATTTGGTCCTTGTTGTTGTTTCCTCCTCTCTTTTCTTTTGGTTCGAATACAAGATTCAGATCTCTGGTTAGAATGATGTTTGAAGGAGAGAAAATCTCTAAAAAATCTACTAGTGTTTGCCAACAATCTTTCTTCTCAAAATACTTAACAGGAACATAAAGATTGAAGAGTGAGAGAGAAGTCTTACTTGGGAGATGTTAGAGTTCAGTGAATATCCAATGTTGAGTCTGGAAGGATATTTCTAAATGGAATTTGTTTTTCTCCCACAAGGTTGCATGGCCACCTGAAGAGCCCCTTGCGTTGATGGCTTTCCTTTCATTTTTCTTCCATTTCTGATTGTTAATTTCTAGAAGGGTGTCCCCTTCAATTTTTTTCTCTTAGAGCAAGAGGATCTCGAGAGGGTCGATTTTTAAAAGGTCTTTGACTGCTTCAGCCTTCGAGGGATTCCCCAAGCCTCTGCAATTCTAAGAGGCTATACGCATTATTTACTGGAGTGGGGAGGGCCTCCCTTGGGGGGCCTTGTTCTGGTATTCCTTCTGATGGACATTTCAATGGTGGGTTGGCTTCCTTGCATTTTTTGCCTCTCGGCTTCTTCTTCTCTTGGTTCTTTATGGGATTTTTTTCCTACTCTTTTTTAAGGTCTCTCCAAAGACCCGTCCTCCGAGGATCTGAAGATTTCCTGTGGTTTCTTTTTTATTATATTTGTGTAGGAAGGGGAGGAGGAGGCTCGAGCTGGAAGGTCGGAAAGGATCTCAATATTATTGTTTCTTGTTGTGGGAGAGAGGATCTGTTGTTCAAGTTCCTCGATCATTGGGTCCAATATTTTTGGGGGGTTGCTAAGGATTTCGAACGGATTTTTGGAAGCCTCTGGGATTGGGAGGGTTGATCTCCCTTCCCCTGGGGCATTCCCTGTCGAGGGGGTGCCAGACCCCTTTGATGTCCCCTTCCCTTTGGATCTATTGTTTTATTTTGACGGGGCTGCTTTCTGGACCTATGTCCATTGGTCTCCTTTTAAGATTTCCACCTCTTCCTCAACTTTCTTTTTGCAATGTCGGGCAAAGTGACCGTAGCCATGGAAATACCTGCATTTAAATGGAAGTTGTTCATAGTCCAGTTCTTGAATGTAAGACCAGTCTGCAACCTTTAGTTGAATGGCTTCTGGGAGCCCCACCTCGAGATTGACTTCCACGCATATTTTTACATAGGAATATTGTTCCTTTCTGTCTGTTTTTTCTATGTATTTTTTTAGGGTGTTTCCAATGGATTCTAGAGACTTCGGATTCCAACAATGTGGGGGTAAATGAGGAAGGTGCACCCAGACCGGAATAGCCGAGGGAACATCTTTCGTTGGATCGAAATCTATAGACCATTTTTTTAGATACAGACCTTGAGGTCCCATAAAATATGGTATGTTCCTGAAGATGAGGCTTTTGTCTTCTGGATTGTCAAAAACAAAAATGAAGAATCCCCTGTTGACCAGATGGCTTATGATGCCTTCTTTTACTAGGCTACTCCAGTTCCTTTGCACCCATGCATCTACGACTTTGGGGGAAGGTCATAAGCCCTTGAACTGCCCAATGAGCCCCTTCTCAGCCAAGGTCAGAGCAGATCTACAGGTTTCTTCGGCTGGTAGGTCGATTCAAGGGATGTTGTCCAGTTTTTTAATGAATTTCTGTTGTGAATCTGAGGCAGGTCGTTTGTTGCATGCAGCGACCATCTTCTTGAAAGCGTCTATCTCGGGAGGGAGAGGGGGTGGGGGAGCCTCGGGGCCCCCTCCTTAGGCCATGGAAAGAGGGCAGGAGGAAAGAAGGCACACCAGTGGGCGTTCGCATGGCCTGGGGAGAGCAACGATCTTTTTCCATTATTTTTTTAAATACTTATTTTTTCATCTATTTTCAAATTGTTCAATTTTTATTATTTTTCCTCAACTGTGTTTTTTCATCTATTTTCTATTTTTTCTATTTTTTTTTGTTTAATGGTGTTTTTAATCATGTTTCCATGCTCCATCCAATGTTAAAAATATTGTACACCATTTACTTTTTTTAAATTAAGATTTTTCATATAATTATGTGTCCTTAATTAATTTATCGTTCCATACTTTTTAAATATAGTGGAAAATATCATTTTTAACACATTTTTTTATAATTCATTTTTTTATATAAATTAAAAACTAAAAAAAACTGTCCCCGAGGTGTAGGACAGTCGGTGACGGAGTGTGTTGTTAAGCCACTCCGTGATGTTAAAGTCACCGGTTCGAAACCTGCGGGGACAAAAAATCCAACCATGTTAAGGGTTGGTGTGGCTCAGGCCGGGTGCGAT
>ML845553.1:19802-36583 GCA_009831015.1 Picea engelmannii | reverse complement strand
CCTTACCCATTTTCAGTTGTTACCATCACCTGTGCCTTAGCCGAATTATGTTGTTGACATCACCCATGTCCATTTGACATAAGAGACGAATTGAAGAAGCAGGTTGTCAGACCTGTGAGAAAATATCCTAGGTGAGAAAGTTTTTTAGGGAAGTGAGTTCTTCTAGAGGGATTCTTGTAGCAGCTACAATACTCTTAGACTTTCGGTCCAACCTGTTGCTGAAGCCCAAGAAAAGGGAGGTGTAGCAGCTGATGGACCTGTGATAGTGAAGGTGTACTCTCATGGGGTAGAACAAGCACGTGGGGAATGAGGGTATGTGGGTTGTGGGCGTAAGTGGCTCTTGCAAGAAAATCCTTCCTTTTGTTTTGTGTGACTTCCCTATTTTCCTTTCCAAGACTAGGAATCCCTTGCTGAGTGTAGTTTAGTCCAGCTTAGGGGTGACCCACTGCTGAGCGTGATGAGCAGCGTGGTCTAAGGCTGGGAAGTTCGTGGAAGGTCTGCACGCAGCTGGTGGTCGTCAATTAAAATATAAGTACCCATTTCTCTGTTCATTTACATACTGCATATTTTTATATGTTGTTATATATATGGTTTTGTATGTGATTACTGCATGTATGCTTTTATTGTTATTTTTGCATTAAGATGTGGGATAAAAGAATGTAAATCATCCGTTAAATATTGGTATGTGTTATTGTCGGTTCCACAAGAATATGTGTATGTACAAAATGTTAATGTCTAGTTAAAATTGCATTAGAAATATAGACATATATATATGTGCATGCTCGATCATGTTAGTTTCTAAGGTGATGTCACCTGGCCTATTGGTTTAAGGCTGGGAAGGTCACAAAAATGGTGTCACAGAAGAAAGATGTTTCAACTATGGATTTTACTGACCTGTCAGGTGGCTGGGGACGTTATAAATTGGTATTAGAGCTAAGGTTTCGACACTGATCATGGATGGGCCATGTTAGTGGTTAACGAGACAAAGATTTCAGAGTGAATTATTTCCGAAAGGGATAAAATTATAGGTTTAGAGTGTCCCTGGGTACCAAGAGAATACCTTGGCCATGTTATGAAGCTCAGGAGGTATAACATTTTATGGAATGACAACAGAGAATGAAGTTGCAACGACCATTGTGTTCGGACACGAGGTTTAAAATTTGGATCGTAGGATCTGTTCGAGAGAAGGCAAACCCTTCACAGTTGTCAGATCTAGAGAAGGTGCAGGAAAGTAAAACCCCTAAGTCCTTTAGACTTCTCAGCTTTGAAATTTTTTATGTGATATAAGAAAAAGAGGTCAAAGCCTGAAGTTTTGAAGTTTCGAAGAGGATCTACATCGTAGATCCGGGGAAAATTTCTTGACTGTTAGATTGGAAGAAGTCAGATCAAAGCTGTAGATCAAGCCAAGAGCAAGGGGTAAGGCACATAAGTAGATCAACATATTCGAGAGCACAACACTTGGGAGAATTGAGGTGTGCCTACGTAGACCCCTGACCCTCGGGCCAAGATCCGCACAGGATCAATATTCTCCAAATCCACAGAACTAAATTATTCCTTTCGGGCCCTCACAGGAACCCCACGAATTCGATCCACAGGTCCTTCAGAAACCCCACCTGTGAGAACAAGCACTAGGCGCGAGCTTCACGCAACCCACCTTTCGCGTTTCGAAGTTTTGGGCCTCCTGCATGCGAGCTCTCCCAGGCTCCTTGTCGCTTCCAACTCTCAGTCGTTGAAACGTCGAAAAGGATTTACAAATCTGGGTCCTCTCTTAGCCTTTGAATGATTTCAGGTTTTTGCATTCCACGATTTTGTGAGTTGGGACTCCCTGTCTCCCGACTCCTAACCTCTCGAACACCTTGTGTCCAAAATTACAAAAAGGCCCTCGTCCACGCGACCACGCTACTGGTTTTCGTGGTTTGGAGAATCATGATGCAAGAGGTTTCCCTGGTCCTCTGTGTTTTAATTTCCCAGGTCCCGAAATAGTGAAGCCTTCCCGCGACCACGTCCTTCTTTCGGGATTTTGGAATTCGTGATTTCGCGATTCTGGCTGTAGACGATTCCTGATCCTTCAACCTTCCAGGTCCCAAAATTCTGCAATGCCAAAATAGGCTCACCTTCTTCCTTCGTGACCATAACTCTACCCCAAAGACCCATCAGGTTTCACAACTTCAGGGTTTTTAATGCCAAGTACCCTAGATCCTGTCATTGGAGTTGCCGAAAAGCTGAACTCTGAAATATTGAATTCGAGCGCGATATTTTGGGGTTTTTTGAACTGGGAATTCACGATGCAGAGAACCCAAAACCCCTTACCACTCCAAAGCCCGAACTCCGAAATGTCAAAATTTTGTCTGTTCCGTTTCCTCTCCTGCACGACCTCCTAGAGGTTAAACTCTGTGTGCCTTCCTCCAGATCCGATGGCTATTGGTCCTTTGCACTAGATCTGATGGGCTATATCCCTTTTCCTTGTGCACCTCCCAGGGACTCAACCCTGTGCACGTACCCTTGATCTAGCGGCTCTCAGGCCACTGCGCTCCAGATCTGATGACTGGCAGGATTTTTCAAACCTAGAGTTTGTGATGCAGCGAATCCACAAATCCTTTGCCACTCCAATCCCTGAACTCCGAAATGGGAATTCACACACGAGATCCAATGTCTCTTGTTGGGTTGGATCCAATGACCCCTATCTCTCCTAACCTTAAACCTGTCAAATCTCTTCAACCTTAACTTCCTCCCTAGTTGGTTGGATCCGACGACTCATGGGATTTCGACACTTTTTCCTTGAAGCGCTCCACCGTCCGATTCTACTCTTGTTATCCCTTTCTCGATTCAGGACTTGGAGCAACCAAGGATTTGGTCTACACTCCAACCTCACGATTCCTGAATTCACGAAAATGATCCAACAACCCTCAGGCCTCCACGCTTCAAATCTAACGGTAGTTGTAGCTCCTCCTTGAGCATGTGCTTCTTCCTTTCCCCTTGGAATATTTTCAAGGTTTCAAAGGCCTCGACCTTTACCTCTGCTGTGAATCCTGTAACCTTATCTCCCACCTAGATTTTAAAAGGTGTTCCTCCTCCTGAGCTTTGTCGACTGTGAAACCTCAAAGGGTTTTCTCGACCTTCTTCTCACCCAGATTTTATTCGGTGCGCGAAGGCACTATCCCTCCTGAGCTCCCCAAACTCTGAACCTTCCAAAGGGTTTTCTCGTCCTCTGCACTGCTTGCAGGGTCCTTGCACGCAATGGTGCTATCTCCTCTAAGCTTATCTGTGGCTCTGACCTCAAAGGGTCTCTGTCCCTTTCTCTCCTTGAAGGGATGTAAGTGCCCTCTGGCAACTTCCTTCTCAAGCACGTTTTGTTGAGCCTGCAGGGTGTTCAGTAACCCTGTGAGTATCTCCTCCTGTGATACTTCTCTTCTTTCTGAACTCAGAATAGAGTCCTTATGTGCACTCTATGCACTTGCTCAATGCCCTCTTGGCATAGATTCTAAAAAATCTTCAGTGATCCTGTCTTCTCATTGAACTCAAAATAGAGCTCCTCTTAATGCATCCTGTGCATTTTCTCAATGCCCTCCTGGCAGAGTCTCTACAAAATTCTCAGTGATTTTGTTTTTTCTGTGCCTTCCTCTGCACAGTCTTACCTCCAAGGTGTTCAACAACCTTTAGGCTTCCTCTTTGAGTCAATGAATTCAACTGGTGCGCCCTCCTGGCACGTCTTTGTCTGAAATTCCACATAATTCAGAAGTGCACTCCTTGCACTAGCTTACAGAGACCGTAGCACTTTGTCATGCACTCTTGCATGAAGCCAAAAATATCCCAAACCTGAAAATCAAAGAACTCGATAGACAAATACTCTTGTCTGTAACCTGCAAATGCAAACTAACACACACATCTACAGCATGAATGAACACATAAAGACATTCATCAACAAACACAAAATAACATGCAGGAAAAACTTCTTTGTTTGTATTAATATGAAACACCTCTTTACAATGTTAGCTCAGACTGCAACAGAGTCACAACTTCTTCTCTTTTCTATCCTATTCTCTATTCTACTCTTCCTCTTCTTCCTTCTTTATCTCTCTGCTCTGCCTAACTGAAAACAAAACAAATGATCTTTTTACAAAAGGGGGCTCCTCGAGCTCTTCCCTCCATCCTTACCAACTCTCATTAATTTACATTCAATTCTATTGAATGGCTATCTAGTCTGAATCGAATCTAGATCTCAGCCTTACAACCATTTAAGGCAACCTTTATCTAAGCCTGTGTACATGCATGGCTTTTGGATCTACCATCCTTACAACCATTTATTTCATTAAATTCAAATTTGAAATTTGAAAATGAGATGGTTGTGCCTCTCCTCTCCATTGAACGTGCACTTGGATGTGCTGGCTAGCTGGCGCATATCTAGGTTGAAGTGATGCTCCTGCATCATACTCCTTTGCTGCAAAAATCATGAGCTCCTGCTCATGAGCTTCCCAACACCATTGTTGAAATCCACCTGGATCCCAAACAGTTCTTTGGAGTTATCCATCTGCTCCTCTGCTTTGCTGCTACTATTGTTGTTGCTATGGCAGGTTCTCCTCTGCTCAGCTTCTCATTGCTGACTACTTCTGCTGATATGATCACCATCCTTTTGATCTCCTCAATCACTTCATCCAGCTGCCCCCATGTTTGGCTCTTTGTATGCAGTCTTCTCCACTACACTTCTTCTCTGCAAATGGGTATATCATCTCGATCTCCTAGGCTATCTTCTTCTTTTGTGGCCTCAACTTGCCACCCTTTTGCAAAATTCAGTTCTGCAGTCTTATCTTCTTGACTGACCTGTTGTTCAGTAACTTTCTCTGACAGACTTTCTTCTACTAGTTCTCCTGCTGGTACATCTCCATCTTTCTCCAACTACTCCTCAGACTGGAATACTCCTTCATCTGATGTTGCATGCCTCGACGTTACAGTCATCATCATCTGTTCAACTCCCTGGCTGAAATTTCTGAGCGATTCCTCAAAATGCTCCTCTGCTAACATCTGCATGACTTTCTGCTCTCGACAGTTATCTACTGGCTCTGGATGGTTCAACCAATCCTCCATCATTTCCAACTCCATCTCCCATGGAGTGAGCATCTTATCTGCATGATCTTCTTCTGCTACAACTTTTAGTGTTGTAGTTATCCCCTGTTCAGCCTCTTGACTGAAACTTTTGAGTATTTCTGCTGAATGCTCTTCTTCCGCTCCTTGGGAAAACATCAGTGTCTCTTCCACTTCTTCCTCTTCTTTGATAGTCTCTCTTGGTTGTTTTATTTCTGTTGTTGAATCTGCAACACATGCTCTGGCCTCAGTTGGGTTGCTTGGTAGGAACACCTCTATTCCTCCAATGATCAAAATTATCTTATGATTCTCTCCTGTTAGCAATCCTTGCTAATCTGAACTCTCCTCTGAGTTCATGAGACCTTCAGATAGTCTCATCTCTTTCCCCTTGCCCACCTGGTAATTTGGGAATTTTCTGCTTCCCACCTGGCAGTCTATGAGACCAAATGGTCCCATTTCATTGCCTACCTGACAATCTAAACTTTCAACACTGCTCCCCTGGCAGTATACAAGATCTTCCACTGATCTCTTTCCATTGCCCACCTGGAAACTTGAAAGTCCACTTCTGCCCACCTGGTAGTTTATGAGATCCTTTGTTAATCTCATACCATTACTCTCCTGGCAATATGAATTTCCACTGTTGTCCTCCTGACAGTCTATGAGATCCTCCAATGATCTCATTTCATTTCCCAATTGGCAATTTGAAAATTCATCTCTGCCCTCCTGACAGTTTATGAGATCTGCAACTGATCTCTCTTCCTCATCACTGAGGGTTTCTCCAACTTTTGGCTCACAGATGCAAACCAGGTCTGTGTCCCCGAGGCTTTCAGCATACTTCAGCCATATTTTCAATAGCCTTTGCTGTCTTTTGGCCAACAACTCCTTGACTGGCCACTTCACCTTCTTTTTCATGGTCCATTCATACATCCAATGTGTCTTTGCATTCTGCTGCACCCACAGTGCAAGATGCTCCATCCTCGCCCTTATATCAAGGAGTTCCAGATCCATCTCTGGATTTTTTCTTTGCTGTTGGTGGTTTTTCTTTCCACCACACCCATGGCCTTCAGTATACATCTTCTTGTTCCTGTCTTCTACCTTCCCTCCTAGCAAACTTGTTGCTGTCACTCTGCAAACGTGAGTGCTTCCAGCATCTCTTACAGTCCTCTTGACTGTCTATTGACTGTTACATCCCGTAACAACCTTCACCTTTTACCTATCTCCTACAAGCTCTTGTTCATCTCGCTTCCTCTTTTCCCTGAAATATACAGGAAAAATCTTGCTCTAATACCACTTCTGACGCAGACCCTTGACCCTCGGGCCAAGATCCGCACAAGATCGATCTTCTCTGAATCTGCAAAACCGAATTAGTCCTTTCGGGCCCTCACTGGAACCCCATGAATTCGATCCACAGGTCCTTTAGAAACCCCATCTGTGTGAACAAGCACTAGGCGTGAGCTTCACCCAACCCACCTTTCGTGTTTCATAGTTTCGGGCCTCCCGCATGCAAGATCTCCCAGGCTCCTTGTCCCTTCCAACTCCCAGTCGCCGAAACGTTGAAAAGGCTTTACGACTCTGGGTCCTCCCTTAGCCTTTGAATGCTTTCAATTTTTCACGTTCCATGATTTCATGAGTCAAGACTCCCTATCTCCTGACTCCTGGCCTCTCGAACACCTAGCATACGAAATGCCGAAAATCCCCTCGTGTACGCGAGCATGCTACCGGATTTCGTGATTCAGAGAATCAAAATTGAAGCGGTTTCCCGGGGCCTCTGTCTTTCAATTTCCTGGGTCCCGAAATACTGAAACCTTCCTGAGACCACGACCTTCTTTCGGGATTTTGGAATTCGTGATTTCGCGATTTCGGTTGTAGACGATTCTTAATCCTTCAACCTTCCGGGTCCCGAAATGATGCAATGCTGAAATAGGATCACCTGCTTCCTCTGTGACCACATATCTACCCCAAAGACTCGTCACGTTTCATGACTTTGGGGTTTTTATTGCTAGGTACCCTGGCTCCTGTCATCGGAGTTGCCGAAAAGCCGAACTCTGAAATAGTGAATTCGAGTGTGATATTTCAAGGTTTCATGAACCGGGAGTTTGCGATGCAGCAACCCCAAAACCCCTTACCGCTCCAAAGCCCGAACTTTGAAATGCAAAAATTCTGTCCATTCCGGCTACTCTCTTGCGCGACCTCCCAGAGGTTAAAGTCTGTGCACCTTCCTCCAGATCCGATGGCTATCAGTCCTTTGCACTAGATCTGATGGCCCAGATCCCTTTTCCTTGTGCACCTCCCAGGGACTCAACCTTGTGCATGTACCCTTGATCCAGCGGCTCTCAGGCCATTGAACTCCAGATCCGACGGCTGGCAGGATTTCGCGAACCGAGAGTTTGTGATGCAATGACTCCACAAATCCTTTTCCACTCCGATCCCCGAACTCCGAAATGAGAATTCACACACGATATCCAATGTATCTTGTTGGGTTGGATCCAATGAACCCTATCTCTCTTGAGCTTACACCTATCAAAGCTCTTCAGCCTTAACTTCCTTGCTAGTTGGCTGGATCCGACGACTCACGGGATTTCAACACTTTTTTCTGGAAGCACTCCACCATCCGATTCTACTCTTGTTATCCCTTTCGTGATTCGGGGCTTGGAGAAACCAAGGATTTGGCCTACACTCCAACCTCACAATTCCCGAATTCACGAAAATGATCCAACGACCCTTGGGCCTCCATGCTTCGGATCTAACGGTAGTTGTAGCTCCTCCTTGAGACTGTGCTTCTTCCTTTCCCCTTGGAATATTTTCAAGGTTTCAAAGGCCTCGACCTTTACCTCTGCTGCGAAGCCTGTAACCTTAGCTCCCACCTGGATTTTAAAAGGTGTTCCTCCTCCTGAGCTCTTCAAACTCTGAACCCTCCAAACGATTTTCTCATCCTCTGCACTGCTTGCAGGGTCCTTGCAGGCAATGGTGCTATCTCCTCTAAGATTATCTATGTCTCTAACCTTAAAAGGGTCTCTGTCCCTTTCTCTCCTCGAAGGGATGTAAGTTCCCTCTGGCAACTTCCTGCTCAAGCACGTTTTGCTGAGCCTGTAGGGCGTTCAGTAACCCTGTGAGTATCTCCTCCTGTGATACTTCTCTTCTTTCTGAACTCGAAATAGAGTCCTTCTATGAAATCTATGCACTTTCTCAATGCCCTCCTTGCAGAGTTTCTAAAGAATATTTAGTGATTCTGTCTTCTCACTGAACTCGAAATAAAGATCCTCTCAATGCATCCTATGCATTTTCTCAATTCCCTCCTGGTAGAGTCTCTATATAATTCTCAGTGATTATGTTGTCTCTGTGCCTTCCTCTACACAATCTTACCTCCAAGGTGTTCAACAACCTTGAGGATTCCTCTTTGAGTCAACGACTTTAGCTGGTGCACCCTCCTGACACGTCTTTGTCTGAAATTCCATATAATTAAGAAGTGCACTCCTTGCACTGGCTTACAAAGACCACATCGCTCTGTCATGCACTCTTGCATGAAGCCACAAAGAACCCAAACCTGAAAATCAAAAAACTCGACAGACAACTACTCCTATCTGTAACCTGCAAATGGAAACTAACACACACATCTACAGCATGAATGAACACATAAAGACATTCATCAGCAAACACATAATAACATGCAGGAAAAACTTCTCTGTTTGTATTAATATGAAATGCCTCTTTACAATGTGAGCTCGGACTACAACAGAGTCATGGCTTCTTCTCTTTTCTAACCTATTCTCTGTTCTACTCTTCCTCTTCTTCCTTCTGTCTCTCTCTACTCTGCCTAACTGAAAATAAAAGAAAATATCTTTTTACAAAAGGGGGCTCCTCGAGCACTTCTCTCCATCCTCACCAACTCTCATTAATTTACATTCAATTCTATTGAATGGCTGTCTAGTCTGAATTAGATCTAGATCTCAGCCTTACAACCATTTAAGGAAACCTTTATCTAAGCAGGTGTACATGCATGGCTTTTGGCTCTACCATCCTTACAAACATTTAATTGATTAAATTCAAATTTGAAATTTGAAAATGAGAGGGTTGTGCCTCTCCTCTCCATTGAACGCGCTCTTGGATGTGTTGGCTAGTTGGTGCGTAGCTGGGTTGGAGTGATGCTCCTGCATCATGTGCTAAGGTGAATCCTTTCGAATTCCCGAAGTGACATGGCATGATGACATCACCCAGGGTGACGTGGATTTCCTTAGTCCTACCACGTGTAAGTCAGAATGGAACTTTGACGACCATGTTAGAAAAGAATAAATCCGAGACGTGGGGCCATGTTCCACCACCTTAATTGTTGATAGATGTACCTTTTGGACCCCAAAAGGTAAAGTAGGTTGGAAATTTGAAGTTCGGGAGATTTGAGGAATGCAATTGTAAAATCTTCCGAAGTCACAAATCCCGAAGTCTCGAAGTGACGTGGCCTGTTGACGTCACTAAGGATGAAGCATACACATGGGACATGTGCCACATGTTAGTGAGTTAAGAACCTACGGAGGATAGCCACTTTGAGGAAAGTTTGGTCGCGCTGGTTGATAAATCCGAAAGGATGAAGCGTCAGAGTCATCATGACTGTTGACAGTCATGGACGAGCGTCATAAGATTTGACACTCTGGAGGTTTGTGGCATTGAAGGCTTTGGAAACACTCAAAGCTTGAAACTATGAACCACAGAGTAAGTGCTTGTTGGTTTAGCACTTGGTCCCAACTGTGGTCACATGCGAGTTATGGAATGAAGAAAAGGGGCTAGCGTTGAATGGTGAATTGTTGCAGAACATAACAGAGGTTAGAGATAGAATCATGGGGATTCTTGATCGATCTAGACCCACCGAAAATGGAGTCTGATATTATTTTTATTGAATCATATTGCTTAAGTTACTCTAGAAAATTATTAAAGACTGATAGCCTGAAAAAAATTCGGTTGATTGCACATTTTTGTAGAGTTAACAATTGACAGAGCCAAACCAAGTTGTCTCATAGTATAGAGAAATGGAGGAGGCACATGATGCTTATAGTTCAGAGGATGAAGTTAGAGGAATGGATGTACATTTGGGAATTGAAGGAACAAACTCCAATGGGCATGGAGAAAAAATAGACAAAGAAGTGAGCATGATGAAAATCATTAATAATTTGCAAAAAGATGTCCAAATGCACCAAGCAGATAACAAAAGGCTTATGATATCCAAGGAGAAACAAGGAGACTTCAATATGAATTTGATGCGAAGCCTGGAAATAATTGAAAATAAATTGGATAAGGAGAGTGGCTCCAACAAATTAGAGAATCACATGACCCTTGATGAGGAAAGAATAGGAAGAAGTGGTAGCAGACATCACCAACACTCCTGGAGGCATTCCAAAAGGAGGCCACACAACAATTCAATTCCATATCCTACCATAAATCATAGGATATCTTAAGTGGATGAACTAAAGGGTGAAATGAATAAAATCAAGCCTCCTACTTTTGATGGAGAGCACAAGAAAGATGAAGATGTTGAGGCATGGTTATTGGGCATGAGGAAATATTTCCAATTGCAGAACTATTCTTCTCATGCAGAGGGAAGAATTTCCATCTACCAACTTAAAGGAAAGGCATCAATATGGTGGGATCAGATTGTGCAAGTGCAACACATCAGAGAGAAGAATGTTACATGGAGGGAATTCAAGAGAAATTTTGAAAAGAAGTACTTAACTAAGAGGTATTACGACAGGAAAGTGAAAGATTTATTTGAACTCAAGATGGGAAGCATGTCCATTGATGAGTATGAAAGAACATTCTTGGAGGTGTTGAAGTATGTCCCCTTCATCAAGGAATAGATAGTTAAGATTCAAAGGTATCTGAGTGGGATACCATCTTTCTTTAGTGATAAAATCCAATATGATGATCCTAAAACTATGGAAGAAACCATAAGGAGAGAAAAATGTTTATTTGATCAGAAAAAAGGGAAACCTATTTTCCGTAAGGCTTGGGAAGACAAGAAGAAGATTAAGAAGGAGAAGAGGCAGAAGGGAAACAAACCACCATTTTTTCAGGAATAGTCCTCGATGACAACTAGTTTTGAGAGAGCCCAGGATGGCTGAAGTAGGTGGGAAAAGCCCAAGGCATACACCTATGGAATGTTGGGGTTATAAAGGAGATCATAGGTACAGAGATTGTCCTCACTGAAAGGACAAAGTGAGAGTTGTTCACAATGTTCATCAAGCATAAAGGATAGAGGACATGGGCATAAGAGTACCAAGGATCTATGTATCCCTGGCCAACAAGCAAGTCGAGTTTCAATCACACATGATTGAAGTCGAAGGTATGATCAATAACCATGTCCTTACTATTTTAATTTATTCAGAGGCTAGTCATAGATATGTAGATCCTAAGGTAGTATAAATATTTCAATTGCTAATAAGAAAGCATGGGAAATCTTGCTTGGTGCAACTAGCTACAGGAGCCAAGAAGAAAGTTGTTGAGTTGGTTAAATCATGTTTGGTGGGCATGAATGGAATGAGTACCAAGGAAGATTTGAACATCTTACATTTGGGGTCATATGATTTCCTAATAATTATGGATTGGTTGGACCAACATCATGCCATATTAGAATTCCATAACAAGGCATTCACTTTCTTGAATGAGGAAGGAAATTGGAGTGCATTCCAATGAATTGCCAGGGCAGTTGTTGTCAGATAAATCTCGACAATGTAGATGAAGAAGTGTTATAGGAAGGGTTGTCAAATATTTTCATCCCATATGGAGGAAGCATCTAATGATAAGGTGACAAATATGGAGGATCATGCAGTCCTGGAATATTTTGAAGATGTGTTCGAGGTACCAGGACTACCTCCAAAGAGAGATATTGATTTCTCTATAAATTTAATGCCTGGAGCAACTACAATATCAAAGACTCCATACATAATGAGTACACCAGAAATGAAGGAACTGCAAATGCAAGTTGAAGAGATTCTGAAGAAGGGGTATATACGCCAAAGTGTGTCACCTTGGGGTGCACCAGTCTTGTTCATGAAGAAGAAATATGGAACATTAATATTGTGCATCGATTTTAGACAGTTGAACAAAGTGACTATAAAGAACAAGTATCCTCTACCAAGGATTGATGATCTCTTCGACCCGTTGAAGGATGCTAGGGTATTTTAAAATATTGATCTCAGGTCAAGATATCATCAGATAAGGATCAAATAGGAATACATCATCAAGACCGCCTTCAGAACAAGGTATGGTCATTATGAGTTCACAGTGGTGCCATTTGGGTTATCAAATGCCCTAGTTTTTTTCATGTGCTTAATGAATGGTGTTTTCTGAGAATATTTAGAAAAGTTTGTCATTATCTTTATGGATGACATCCTTGTATATTCCAAGTTGGAAKAAKAACATAAACATCATTTGAGGATGGTGTTGCAAGTCCTAAGAGATCATCAACTGTATGCCMAATTGAGAAAGTGCTCATTTTATCAAAACGTAATTCACTATTTGGGGCATATCATATCTGACGAAGGGATAGAAGTGGATCCTRAAAATATTGAGRCCATAAAAGGATGGAAAAMACCTAAGAAGSTGAYCGAAKTCATATCCTTCATGGKTCTAGMTGGCTACTACAGAAGGTTCATTGCAGGGTTTTCAAGAATAACTCACCCCATCACTTCCTTGCAAAGGAAGGGGAAAACATTTCAATGGAMARAAGAATGTAAAATGAGCCTCCAACAATTGAAGCAGYTGTTAACTAGTGCTCCAATTCTGAATATTGTGGATCCATATGAATATTTCATGGTTTGCAYAGATGTGTGCAAAGAAGGAATATGAGGAGTCCTTAGTCATAAAGGATTTGTGATATGTTTCGATTCCAGAAAATTGAAAGAGAATGAAAGGCTCTACGCTACTCACGATTTGGAGTTGGTAACCATTGTACAAACTCTAAAGAAATGGAGACACTACCTCATGGGAAAGAGGTTTCAATTGAGGACAGACCATAATGGTCTGAAATATTTGTTTGATCGGCCTACCTTGAATGCTAGGAAGAGTAGATGGTTGGAATTCCTCTATGAATATGAATTTGATATCAAACACATCAAAGGAAAGGAGAACAAAGTGGTTGATGCACTCAATAGGAGAGTGCACGAACTACATGCTACAACTATTGATTTGCAGTACATGGAATTGGTAACTAAATTGTAGCAAGGTAAAATGTAGCAGAAAGCTGAAGATTATAAATTGGGAATTGATGGAATTCTCTTGTACAAAAATAAAGTTTATGTACCCAATTCTCCTAAAGTGAGGAGTGCGATTTTTAAATAAATGCATAATGTGCCTTATGCTGGACACCCAGGATATCAGAAATCAATTTCAGCAGTCAAAAGCCAATATTATTGGCCAGGCATGAAGAAAGAAGTTGCATAGTAAATTTCCATATGTATGGAGTGTCAAAGGGTCAAAGATGAGCATAGACACCTAGCTGGGTTCTACAGCTGTTAACCATCCCTGAGTGGAAGTGGGAAGTGGTGACAATGGATTTCATCACAGGATTGCCCATAACAAGAAAGAAACATGATTCCATCATGGTGGTGGTAGATAAGCTCATGAAGGCCACCCATTTTATTCCATTGAAGACTACTCACAAGGAAACTAATGTTGTTGATATTTATATGAGGGAAATAAAACACTTGCATGGACTTCCCAAGAAAATTGTGTTTGATTGAGACCCTAATTTCACCTCCAAGTTTTGGAGAGGATTATTCAAGGGTTTAAGAACAAACCTAAAATTTAGCACAACCTATCATCTCGAGTCGAATGGGAAAACATAAAGGGTGAACCAAGTGATAGAGTATATGCTAAGGATGTATGTGATGGAAAAACCATCTAAATGGGAAGATTATCTACACTTGGTAGATTTTTCCTACAACAATGGGTATCTAGCATCACTAAAGATGAGCCTATTTGAAGCACTTTACGGAAAAAAGTGCAACACCCCAGTAAGTTGGGACAACCGAGCCGATAGAGAAGTGATTGGGATAGATATTCTCAAAGAAATGGAAGAGAAAATGCTGAAGATTAAACAGAATTTGAAGGCTTCCCAAGACAGATAGAAAAGCTATGCAGACAAAGGAAAAAACAACATAGAGTTTAAAGTGGGTGATCATGTTTTCCTGAAGGTGAAATCCAACAGAAGTTCCCTGAAGTTGGGAAGTTGTTCCAAGTTGGAAGCCATATTTTGTGGACCGTTTGAAATCCTAGAAAGGATTGGACCAGTAGCTTATATGCTTCCATTTCCTGCATCCATGATTGTTCATAATGTATTTCATGTATCATTTCTCAAGAAGTATGCACTTGATGCTAATCATGTGATTGATTGGAATGTGATTCAAGGGGAGAAAGAAGGCGCTTTGCAAGTGCAGCCTGTGCGCATACTAGACTGGAAGAGAAAGCAACTCCAGAATCGAGCTGTAAATATTGTAAAGGTTCATTGGACCTGGTACGGTCCTGAGGATGCAACATGGGAGCATGAAGATGCTATGTGGGTAGAGAAACCACATCTTTTTAAAGATTTTGGAAATCTTGTTATTATTGTGTAAATAATTTGCACTGAGGACAATGCAAAAATAAGGGGAGGGGATTGTAACACCCCAAGGTCGAGCCCGTTCTAAATTGTAATTATGTTTATAGGCTGGTGAGCCAAGTGTTTATAAGCTGGAAGACTTATGCATTTATTAGGCCGGAGAGCCCAGATGTTAAGGCCAATGATCCTGATTTTGTATATGTAAATACTCACATCATTAATAAAAATTACATCACTGCTTGTACACCCTCCATGAAGAAAGAGTTATGGGGGACTAAGCTCCACTAGGTAGGGAAGGGGATAAGTGTCTAGGGATAGGGGCTAAGCTAGAGGGCTTACCTCTAAAGGAATAATATTATATTAGTATTTCCTAAAGGCTAAGGTTTGACATAACCATGTTGTCCTAAGTTCATGGGGAAAGGGAACGAGTGTTAAGTGGAGCTCATGCAGGTTCAGGAAGACATGTATCAACCTGGGTGGATGCAATGTTTAGGTGGTAAAGTCAGCTCATTGGGTGTTCCTTCACCATTCCGTCTGCACTCTCGCAATTTTAGACACCCTGGAAGAGAGCCATACTCCCCACTGAAGCATGTACTGAGATAGAAAGAGCCCGGAAACTACAGTTATACTGGATTTTTCCTGTGTATTTCCTGAGAAGCTGGGTGCGCTTGTATTTGCATGATTCCATTTGGTTTCTTAGCGGTTGACTGTTGTTTCCAATGCAATTCCTTGTATGAGATTGGCTTGCTTCCATATTCTATGTCCTTACCCTTTTTCAGTTGTTACTGTTAGCGACGGAAGTCACTCCTGGATTGCTAGCAGGAGCAGAGCCCGACGCCCATCAGTTTTATGTCACGATTGTTCATAGATGGGTGATCGAATGGAAGGAAAATCAAAACAATAGTGTTCCAATTCTGAAACTAGGTCAGGTATGCATGAGCAAGTGAGGTCTTGCGTAAACTTCAGACAATGAGCTGTAGTAAAGGGTGAATAGGCGGAAGACTTGTACAAGAGAAAAGTGGAGGTCTGTTATAAACAACAGGTTTCTAACAGACTGAGGAAGAAGACATCCAAATGCGATATCATCTTGCATTCAAATGCAAAGCCAGAGAATGCAGGAATGCAACAATCAATCTTTGATCATAACATAACCGCAATAACTCGCACGACTCAGTCAATCCCAAACTCTCTTAGCATGAGACGAAAATTAGATGGAGTAAGAAGAACTGTCTGTCATAAAAAAAGAAATCTCATATACAGATGCATAAGATGAAAGCTAGAATAACTGTTAAAAAATTACAGTAGGGAGCTCTGCTCAACCATCGATCCTTTACAAAATGGAAAAAATGCCTACATATAGCCAAAGCAAAACAACAATAGAAGAAACGAGAAGCTGCATTAAAAACTTTGCATCTGCATGTCTTCTGATAGTCTGCGCATGCAGACTCTGGATGATCGTGCACTTATGACAGACACAATGGGACTCCTGATTGTCTTGCAATGGTTTGACAGACGCAATCTCCAGCAGGAAGGACTATCAGTCTACTTGTATGCTTGGTCCTTTCCTGGCCTTCTATTTATGGAAGAAGACGACGTTCAACCACCTTCACAACAATAATAACTGCTTCCTTGGGATTGGGAATGGCCTCGGTCAACTCTGCCCTCTGGGACATGGAAGAGGAAAGGGAGGTGATGGCGTCAACATTGTGCAGGTGAGATGAAAGGTGATGAGGTGGTTGAAGATAAGAGGGTCTAAGGATGGGTGTGGTAGTGAAAGGATGACATGGAAGGGAGCGGGATACATGGCAGGGGAAGGATGGTACAAAATATGACACGATAGTAAAGGGGCCCACGTTGGTTAAAACGTAGAAAGACAGAAGGCTCCAGAATCCAATGTGCGTCGTTGATCTGGGCGCTCTAATCACAGTCGTCGAAGAGATGCATCCCTGATTCTGGACCCCCCCCCTCCGCTTAAAGGTAGAAAGGCGGGGGGGGCTCCAGAATCCAATGTGCATCGTTTATCTGGGCGCCCTAATCCCTTCCATTGGAGAGATGCGTCCCTGATTTCGGACCCCCCCCCTCCGCTTAAAGGTAGAAAGGCGGGGGGGCTCCAGAATCC
>ML845552.1:24357-36583 GCA_009831015.1 Picea engelmannii | reverse complement strand
CTCCGGGCCTTTTTCCTGTGGGGGAGGCTTCTTTATTTCTGCTCAAGTGCTCAAAATTACATCTCAGCAATGCCCAAAGGCTACAAGATTGATCTGGTCTTGTTTTCCCAGATCTCAAGAACCCAATGCAAGAAACGGCACGCAAATCTGATGCTCCAAGCTCCCAGAAACGATCTGACAGCGTTTCCACCTCAAGGGCTTCCCTGTAACAAATTGTCTTTGGCTTGACTTTCCAACAGCATAACTTTGCAAAAATGACTGTCCCTTGGCCTCAAACAGACCTGGTTTATATAGCAAAGGAGTTGGTTTAACATCCCCAACTTCTTCCAAGAATCTGGCCTCCAAAAAAGCCCAATATCCCCCAAAAATGGAGAAAATCAGCTAAAAATAGCACAATTAATTAAAAATTCCAAATACTGTTGTAAAAACCCACTTCATAGCCAAATTTGGGCGCTAGCCCCCGTTCTTAGCGCGCAGCCCCTTTTGTGCGGTCGTATGGCATGTCATACGGCCACGCGCTATAGCGCGGGCCGTCCCAGCTCCTGGTTTTATGGGCGGTTGTATAGGCCCACGGGCCAAACTATTTAACAACCCGCGCTCTCTCCGTTGGTGGTTATGACCCCGGGTCATATGGCATGAACCCCGGTCAATCGTTGTAAAAATCGTCATTTGTTTTAATTCTGCGCCCGAGGTTCTATAGTGGTTACGTATTATGGTTACATGCTGAGGGCTGGGGCTAAGCCCCGGCCCTTTTCCCGCCATAATAAACCTTTGACCAAACTTAAAAGTATTTTTTGCCAACTATTTAACAAGAAACACATTCGGGCGGCCCGTTTAGCCCAACATTGCGAGTTCATTGCCCGGACAGAGGTCTCGCGTTCGAATCCGGCCGATGCCAACCAATTTTAACAATGAAACCGACGAGCCAATAAGACAGCGCCACGTGGCACCCGGTGAATGGGCCACGTGGCGTTTTTTAACCCATTTAAACTTGACATGTGTCATCACGTGATTGGTCCACGTGCGTGCCACGTCACCCCATCCGTACTGCCAACTGTCAGACTGCCATGCTGCCACATCATATGTCGCTGTACTGCCACGTCAGTGTGCCACGTCAGCTGCTGACGTCATCCTGCCATGTGTCACCCTGTGAGTGGTGACACGTGTCACCTCAACATTGGTCAATTCGCATGCCAAATGTGCCAAATCCGTACGACACGTGTCACGTCCTGGTGATGCCATGTGTCCTCTGTACGAAACCGCCACGTGTCGCTCTCTGATGCTGCCACGTGTCGTCATCCCTGCCTGCCACGTGTCGCCTCCTGGTTGGCCCACATCAGCTGTATGGAATCTGCCACATCATCGGTACGGCCCTGCCACATCAGCACGGTACGGCTTGCCACGTGGCAGTACGGCCTGCCCAGTCAGCTCCAAATTTTGCATGTTTGACTTTTCGGACAGAATGTGATATCTTTTCCATACGGACTCTGTTTGACATAAAAATTATACCACCGGAATCAGGAAGACGAGCCGGACGCAATGGCACAGGTTTCGTCACATTCTGAGCACTTTAATTTTTGAGCATTTTTCAAGCCCTATCTGGCTTCTGGATCTGTTTTCAGATCAATTTCTATCAAATTTATTTAGATCAACTCTTTCTTCTAACTGTGCCCTGTCATTTAGACTTGCACAAAACCTATCAAACATGCCTAGATTCATTCTTTCGAAGAAAAAATTTCCACTTATCTTACCCTTACCAGAGCACAAATCTTTAAGATCTTACCTCTTTTCTTCAAATTGGGTTTCTTTCTTAGCACAGAGATTTCTCTTTTCTTAAGTTCCCAGCAATCACAGTTTCAAGTCCTGGCAACAGAACCATTTGTTGGCACACAGGGGCAGACCCAGGGTTCAACGCTTCAACAATACACCAATAAAACCCTAACTACCATCCCTTTCGGCAACACCTGCGAAGAAGATGAAGTCTCAGCCAAGGTAGAGGCAGGGGGGGTTATAGGACTCAGGTGTCTACAACCAAGCTGGGACACAGATCTTTGATTACAACACTTAGCAGAGCACTTAGACAATAATATGCATTAGTTCATGAGTCTCATTCACATCTCAGATTAAACCCTTATTACATATCAACGTAGTAACAATAAATATCAAGCACTTTCAATCACTTAGAATAGAGCATTAGCCTAGATCTATCATTCATTTATCTTTAATATCTTTAAGCACTAAGCAACAACATCAGATGCATTCATCATACATTATAACAACAACACTAAGAAGATAAAAAACATAATTCACATCACACAAAGCACATCAAGACACATGATATACGTGGTTCACCCCAGTGTGGGGCTACGTCCACCAACTTCTTCTTCTTCTTTATTAGTCTTCAATCTTATCACATTCGGTCGCTCATGTGCACAAAGCCACAGATCCAAACTCTGCAGAGGATAGGAAATTTGCACGCTACACGCGAGATCCTACTTCCCAAAATCAGGTCAAGGCACAGAGCCTCACTCTACATAGTTTGTTTGCACAAAGAAACTTGCAACCTCTTACACTAAGCCAACATTAACACTTACAACATATTGTGCACATATCCAACCCCGCTTCTTACATCCCTTAGCTACTTATTTATACATTTACAAAAAGGCTTAATCATGGGTAAACCCATGGGCCGACATCCCATAACCCATTACATAAACCCTAGTAAACCCTTCATTGGGTCCAAAAGCCCGCAAAACAAGTGAAATCCCACGATCTCAGCTCCGCCTGGGCGCTCCATATTCGACCAGCCTGTCGAAGTCCCAAAAGTGGTCAAACACGACCAATGTTTCCTCAAAACTTGGTCAAGGGCCAACATAGGCTATGAAATAAATTCAATCTAGTTTCTTATCTAATAGTGGACATTTTAAGGTTGAATTGCAAGTTGGATATAGATTTTTATACCCAAAAGTACTTTGTTGGATCCACTTTTTTAGTCAGATTGACAACCATTAACTTGAAACATAAACAAAAAATCAAAATCTAATACATGTGATCAAGGTATTTATCACGGGAAGGTGTTGATAAATAAATAATGACAATCATTGATTTCATCAATCTGCAGCTCTTGACAATTTGTGTCCAGAGAATCACCAATTTAATTGCCAAAGAATCAAGCATGAACTCTTGTTCTCATAGGCATCAACTGAAATACAAGCATGAAATAAAACTTTAACATTAATTAATTGATCTCACTAAAAAATTCCATTGAACTATCTACATGAATCAAACTTAACAAATTATTATCAACAACAAAATTACAATTAATCCTAATGCAAGTAAATAAACAAAAACAAACTAGGGAGATACTTTTGAGATGAAGGGAGCCCTGCCTTCTCTTAGAAGTATGCCCAATAACACTTACAAGCCCAAGAACACAACAAAGAAATGCACATGAACCAATCTTTATATTTGATAATTAACATAGTACATCAATGTCGAACATAGTGTGGTTTGTTTCCTCTTAATGCTATTATCAGTCTGTCAATACATATGTTTAGGAACGACTTCCTATGATATTTAAACAATGATTTCAAATTAAAAAAACTAATATTTATTGAACTTCCAATCTCGTATCTACTAAGGATAGTCGAGACACTACAACATTAGCTTCAGACAAACTAATTGAATTAACATAATTTTGTAATAAGTCAATTCGCTATGATTTCATGACCGAAGGCATGAAATTGTAACAAAATTGTATGTGCAACACAAATCGATTAGACAGTTGACCAATAATATCTCTTCACTTATTGTAGTGTTGGCCAAATTGGATAGTGGATGTCCATGTGTACGCAATTCTCTACAAAACCCATATCTCTGAATTTGTTGGAACGAGTAGAAAATATCTCAACCATCAAGGCAACTATATGACATGTTAAACAGACTACAAGAATGTTCCTGTAATTTCATTAGCTTGATCAATTAAACACATTTCATTCATTAAACAAGGAAAAATTAAAAACTTAGGCTGATATAATTACCTTTGAACCAAAAATTTGTTTTGAAGGAAAAACGGTAAAATATATGTCATTATAGGGTAATAGGATGGAAAATTGCAAGGTAAATAGTTAATAAAAGGTCTTGTAGACCATACCAAAACACATCAAAATAAGGGCCCTAAAAAATCCATGCATTTTTTTTTGGTTTCCAATCTCTTGAAAGACCAACATATTTGGCACATAGGTTGGGAATGTGTGAGGTGCTTGGATGGCACCATATATTCTTATGTATGTAGAATATCCCTCCAAATATCAATCCCCAATGTTTTTCATCGCCTCTAATCCTTTTGGAGATATACTTGGGAATGGTTTGTAGAGAATAAGTTCATATAAGTGTGCAAGGAAACCATCACATATAAGTTCATACTAAAAATGGTACACGTCCTTCCATAAATCTTTGCAATAAACATGAATAAGAGGTTGATTTGGAAACCAAAACTAACCTGAACCTATGAATGTGTTCGAAGCACCTATTGCATATAACAGGTAGGAGAACATGTAGAATTATGTGACTCTTAGGGAAAAACCAAATTGAGCTATGATAATGGATTCTTCAAGTAAATTTTATATTATAGTAGTCTAGTTGAAAATTTTACCTCTTTTAGTGACTTCATGCAAATATGGAACTCAACCTAATTTCACATGAGTTGAATCATTTTCTCCAAAAAATATATTGATTAATTGAGTTTCCAATGTTTGTCTTGTTAGAGATGTATGTTTGTGAAGGTTTTGTTTCTTATGGCTTTGAAAGTTCTCACTTCATACCATTCATCCAAGATGTCATAATGGTTTTGTTCACTCATGAAGGATTTCATCCAATCATTGGTGAAGTGAATTTCAATCTTGGATAGTTTTCATTAGGAACACGATTAACTGGGGTGAAATATCCATTTTACCTTCCTTGGTCATTAAATATTATTTGTGTGCTAACCTATGTATGTTGAATTAGGTGTCCAATTATTTCTACATAAGGCATCATTAATAATCTATTTTCTCTAAATTTTGTGTTATGGATATCTCTTCTTCTTCCCTTTCATCTAGGTCTTTGTTGCCCCTAACCCCTTCTCAATTTTCAATTAATTGAAACATTTAATTATATTTGTGGGCTCCATCAAACCCAATTCATTGTATTTGTGGGCTCCATCAAACCTATTAGTGTATGTAGTGTCTGCAAAAATAGGAAAATTAGTATCTCTTGTAGCTCGGGCTTCCATGAATGGCTACTTGTATTTATCTAAATTCCTCCTTCCTAACGAATTTTAGGTGGTGGGGGTGAGTTCACTAGTTGGATTTGTTTCCCTTACGAACTCCATTTGATACTCTGATTGGTTTGTAATTGATTTCTCCTCTTAACTTTCATTTCCCAGTAGCCTTATGAAAATCCTTGTAGGTTACCGTAATACAAAGTAGGGAATCCATGGTTTAGCTAAAAAATCACATAAAAATACATAAAAAAACTAATATTAAAAAACTCAAACTAGAAACCAGCTTTTATGGATTGCAATGTCGATCATAACCCAAGGAAAATACCATTGTATCATATTTTTTAAAATTTCATTGGGAATTACAGTTCAAGTTCAATTTTTTCAATGATTAATGTGCAAGTGAAAAAAAAGAAAATGGAGGCTCACATAGGAAGCTAATTAAGTTTGAAGAAAGTAAAATTTAAATTTCATGTATGGCAATGCTAGTTGAAATAGTGAAACATCCATCCATTTCAAGAAATTACTAATTCAAACAAAGGCATTTGAAAATTAAATTCCTAGTTGAAGAAGCCAATAAACAAGTAATCTATCTTGAGTGGTATTGTTATTAAATCCAGTTGGCTTTTATAAATGTCATGAAGGAATTTTGATCATCTCTTTGATGTACAAATTATTCAAACTAGTGAACTTTGCATATAATTTCAAACTTTTAAGCCAAAATACCAAGTATAGAATGTATTTATTTCCAAATTTGAAAGGGTGATAAGTTTGAGTTGTAGAATTTTTGGATTAGGATGAGCCAAGAGACGCATTAAAGGGGTGCTAATTCAAAATTGTCATGTTAAGTATCGAATTCAAATGTTAAATAGAAGTCGCACATGTCACAATTTGGAATGGAATGAAGCATGTTGTGTGAATTAGGACTATTTGAAAACCGAGACCCTTATTTACTATCATTAGCTGAGGGAAAGCCTGATTTCAAGATTGGGGCTGATTAGAAAACAAGGAACAAGTTTCTGGGAAGTGACTTGACTTGGCCATCAAGGGAAATTGAGAAATTGAGATCCCATGACACCCATAATTTTAAAGGAAGGAATATAACAATCAAACTTAATAGGGCTCCACTCATGTGGAATTATGGAAATATATCTTCAAATGTGCAAACATAAATTTGTGAGCAAGCTCACTGAGAAATCAAGATTGATTAACAAATTAATACCTCACAACCCAACATTGGTAAAGAGAAGGGAAGATTGGGAAATCAAGGTTGATCCTTGAATCATTACATGTTCACTCTAAGCTTGTGATGTGAGAGACCGATTTTAGGTATTTGGTCCAATAATAAAACAATGTTCAAAAAGAAAATATAAAAGGAAAGCACATTGAACAAGTCTAGAATATAATAGTGACAAGAGGGTCTGATTCAACTTACAGTGCCAATTTAGGAATCGAGGCAAGGTAATAACAAATCAGTGAAAAGAAGGCATGACTTTGAGATTAGGTATCATGGAGGATTTGGGCTAAAGAAGATCCTAAGTTGTTTGAAATATTGAAAAAATAAAATGGTTCAAAGAATAAGAACGGACCAATTGGGATATCAACATTGATTTCAAAATTGGGACTTACCCACACTAGAGTTGTTCAAAGGAGAGTATCATTTGGAAATCAGGTTGATTCTCAGATCGAGGGATAGTTTAGGTAGGAATGATGAAGAAGAGGCCCTATCCAAGGATCATGGACAAAAGAGATCGAACCATAGAAGAAAATAAAGAAATGTTTTCTAAGTAATGAAGCTTGAGAAAAGGCCAAAATAAACCCTACCAAGTGAAACATGAACACCAATCTAACTTGATCAATTAAAAGAAATAAATAATTCGACAAGGAAGTAAAAAAATAAGGTCTATGTGAAACTCAAAAGAAAGAATCATATCTTGACCAATGAGAAAAATGTAGTACACCAAGTTTTTCCCAAATCTTGGGGGGTTGTTGAGGGATCAACAAATGGAGACACACTTGGCGAATCTATGAATATCTAAGTCATTACAATTCAACTATATATTTTAACAAGAATACATAAAAATTTCAAAATAAATCATACCATTAGAGCTCAAACAAGTGGTTTCTTTAAGTTTTTCACTCATAACTTGAATACATAGTGCCCCAATTATACAACTCCAATGGCTTAGAAGATTTTCTTAAAGGTATAAATTATGAAGTTATTTTCCTTTAGATCTTCACCTAATTTTATACATAATAGTCATATTTACATGGTTTTTCTTTTAAAAATGGGGTTTAAGATTTTGAGTATACATGTTATTTCACTTACTTGCATTGTTTCTCCATTACTCATGAGTGTCCATAGCCCTAGTGGAGTTGTCCCGAGATCACAAAACTTTCTCTACTACAAGTGAGCATCCATAGTCCCAATGGGGTTGTTTGCATGTCCCCTTTATAATTGACTTCCTTTCCCATCACTATTTTTTGTAAGTGAATGGTTTAAGAAGCAGGTTTTACATGCTTATGGGGATAAGTACTACATGTTATTAGGAAAGGATAGGCCATGCCTAAATAAAACTATGAATTGAAATATTTCAAATACTAAATATCTTACTAAAAAACCTTCACATGGTGTGCCCATTGAATGTGAACGGATGATATCTTCATGTTGGTTGAATCACCACTTAACTAAAATTTCAAGATCTTATAGAGTTTAACTACTTGGGTAAGTCCCAATGCCACCACTATTGTAACTTTCAAATAGTGTGGAATATTTATTCATAGATTCTGTGTTCTAGTTATGACTGAGAAGTAAAATGAAAGATTTTAAGGATTTGCAAGTGTGTGTGTATTTATAAGGCCATGTCATTAACCAATCGGGGAAACCACAAACAAGTCAATCACATGACAAGCCATGTGAGGTATAATAATCATAAAAACACCTCATAGAAATGTAAATCACAAAAATCAAGTCAGGAAGTAATTGCGCAACCTTTAAGATCATCCAAAGGAAATATATTAACAAAGTGAAACTAAAATTAGACTTCAGAAAATAAATAACACTAGCTATAAGTTTGTTCATGTTTTACGTAGTAGAAATTATGATAAAACATAGGAAAACTATGTTAGGTTTTAGTAAACTCGATGTTTCAATCCCAAAGTTGGGATCATCCTTAGGAGTCTATTTAGCTATGCCATGCTACCTTATCCTAACCATACTAACTTTTGGCATAGAAAAATCAAGTGAAATCATAATGCCAATGAATCCAGCAAGGATTGTAAAATCTAAAACAAAATCAGAGCTTTGCATAGGTTTGAATGATTGAAATTTTTCATCATGAAAGATTGAAATAATTATAGTGTTTGAAAAGTAATTCATAGTTGAGAATAGTAGTCACTTACCACTTTGTAAAAAATGTTGAGAAAAACATGACTCCAACCAATTTCCAACAATATCCTGAAAATGATTATGATTAATATAGATATCTTGAAAGGAATCAAAACATAAGTGGCATTAATGCTCATGATAATTGATTTGAAATTTTAAAATTGTTGAAAGTGATTTTTTATCTACAACATTATCTTCTTTGTTGTGTGTGATGATGAGTTGTAAATATGCTATTGTTTCTTCTTTGGGATCTAGAAATCATCTGTGTAAATCATGATCTACTCCCTTTACAACTAAAATTTTCTCTAGATGATTAATAATCCCGACCTGCATATGGTCAATGAATAATCCATCCCTACATAAATCCACTTCTGACAAAGAAATTTCATCATCAAATACAAGGATATCCTAAAGAATTACTAATTCATTTAACTCTTTATCCTCACATTGCACATTATGTTGGTTACGGAGCCTGATTATCTTCTTGATTCATAGGTCTTTGTTTTCAGCTGTGTTTATACCCCATGAAGAATTTACACCCCGAAAGAATGTACACTCCTCTATGCGAGGGAGTGCAGGGGGGGTTACCCCCCTTGCGAGGTCCGGGGGCAAGTGGGCCCTTGACGGGGGTTCGAGGGAGAATTCGTCGAAGGAAAATTTTCCTTGTAAATTCATATTGTAATTTCATAGTAAATCTAGACCATTCATTATAAGGTCGCAGATCTGACGATATAAGTTATGTTAGGGTTTTTTTTCCCTATAAGGAAACCCTCATTTATGAGGGAAATGTATTTCAGCTATGTATCATTGTGAATATTGTATTCTGAGTGAGGATATTGTGAGAGAAAGAAGAGGAAGTTACAACAGGTGTGTTGTAGGTTGTATCCCTTCATTTTTTGGATAATAATAAAGGAAGGACCTAGCAATTTCTCTGGTGGATGTATCCCACACCAGGTGAACCACATATATCTGTGTCTCTATTGTATTGTGTATATTTTATGCTTTATTTCCACATTTGTTTTATTTTATTTCTCTGTGATCCTGTTTTTCTAACAACTGGTATCAGAGCAAAAGGTAACTCGCAGGAAAAGTGGGTTCCTGATTCGAGTGGGAGAAATGGCGGAAGATGGAAATTTTAGGGTCGATAAATTTAACAGCCAAAACTACCAGTTATGGAAGATGCAGATGGAATATTATTTATATCAGAAGGATCTATTCCTACCATTGAGTGGAATAGAAAAGAAGTCGACGACCATGAAGGATGAAGAATGGGAGATTCTTGACAAAAAGGCTCTAGGAACGATACGGCTAAGCCTGGTAGCATCAGTGGCTTTCAATATTTCAAAAGAAAAGACAACGAAGGAGCCAATTGACGTATTGGGTAAACTATATGAAAAACCCTCAACGTCCAATAAGGTATTTCTAATGAAGAGATTATTTAATATGAATATGTCATAAGGTGGGTCTGTTGCAAATCATTTAAACGAATTTAATATGGTTACTAATCCACTGAGTTATGTAAAAGTGGACTTTGATGATGAGGTCAGGGATCTTCTAATATTGTGCTCATTTCCAGAAAGTTGGAACAGCTTGGTCATGGATGTAAGTAACTATGTCTCTAGTTCAAACACTTTAAAATTTGATGATGTTGTTGGTGTTATCCTTAGTGAGGAAATGCGAAGGAAAATCACAGGTGAGACATCAGATAATGCGTTAAACATGGATAATAAGGGAAGACAAACGGATAAAGGAAAGGGCTCAGGGAATCATGGGAATTATAGGAAGGGCATATCCAAATCCAGACTCGAAAAGATAGAGTGCTAGAATTGTGGGAATAAAGGACATTTGAAGAAAGACTGCAGAGCTCCAAAGAAACAAAGAGATGGATAGCAGGAGAAAAATTAGGAAGCAAATGCAATAGGTAGTGTGTTACAAGATGCTTTGATTCTTTCTGTAGATAATATCTCTGAGTTTTGGGTAGTAGATTCAGGGGCTTCATTTTATGCTACTCCCCATAGGAAACATTTTATATATTATGTTCAAGGTGATTTTGGACAGGTTCATTTGGGTGATGATGCAAAATGAAAAATTGTTGGAATGGGAAAGGTAAAAATAAAGTAAAGGAATGGAAACCAATGGTTGTTGAAAGAGGTAATACATGTTCCAGATCTAAGGAAAAATATGATTTCAATAGGGCAGATGGAAAGTGGAGGTCGTATATCCATATTTACAAATAAGGTGTGGAACTTCACCAAAGGATCATTGATGATAGCAAAAGGAGAGAAGGTAGGTACATTGTATTTATGTACTGGTAATACTGACTCTTCTATCTCTTCATCCTCTACAGGAGTGGATACAACACTGTGGCATCATAGGCTTGGACACATGAGTGAGAAGGGGATGTATATACTTCACAAAATAAATTTGTTACCAGATCTTGAACAAATTGATTTGGATTTATGTGATCATTGTGTTTATGGAAAACATAAGAGAGTCAGATTTCTCAGAGTCGGAAAAGAAAAGAAGAGTGAAAGGTTAGAGCTTGTGCATATAGATGTATGGGGACCAGCTCATGCATCATCTCTTGGTGTCTCTCGTTATTATTTTACTTTTATTGATGATGCAACTAGAAAAACTTGGGTTTATTGCATTCGACAAAAATATGATGTTTTTGATACTTTTAAGAAATGGAAATCTTTGGTTGAGAATGAGACAGGAAAAAGGTTGAAGTATATCTAATCAGACAATGGAGGTGAATATTGCAGCAAGGAGTTTGATTATTACTTTTCATACCATGGGTTTCATAGAGAGAATATAGCTACAAGAACACCACAAAAAAATGGTGTGTCGGAAAGGATGAACATGACAATCATGGAGTGTGCAAGGATTATGAGATTGCATGATGGTTTTCCCTTACAGTTCTGGGCAGATGTTATAGATACTTTTGTTTACTTAATAAACGAAGGATATTCAAGCTCTTTATATGGTGGAATTCCATAGGAGTCATGGACAGGTAAAAACGTAAACTATTCTTTTTTGAAAACTTCGGGTTGTGAAACATTTGTCCATATTGATAAAGAAAATAGAACAAAGCTTGAGGAAAAATCCAAGAAGTGTACCTTTACTGGATACGGTGTTCATGACTTTGGTCATTACTTATGGGATTATGAAAATCAAAAAATCATTAGGATTAGAGATGCCATATTCAATGAGAAGGTCATGTACAAAGATCAGTTACAGGGAAAGAAACAGGAAAAAGAAAAACCAGACAGAACTGTGCTTGATGAGATCACTGGAAAAAAAATTCCAAAGGTACTAGAAAATCAAAATGTACAACAACAGGAGCAACAGGTACCTCAAACTCCTGCAAGTGTTGTTAGAAGATATACCAGGTTAATTAGACCCTCTGAATGATAATCGCATTCATTGTATTATTTATTGTTGACTGATTCTAGTGAACCAGAATGTTATAAAGAGGAAATGCAGGTAGACACCAAAAAGAAGTGGGAGAAAGGCATGAAAGAGGAAATGGATTCCCTGGTAAATAACTAGACTTGGGATTTGCTTCAGTTGCCTGC
>ML845551.1:0-11642 GCA_009831015.1 Picea engelmannii | reverse complement strand
CAAGAGAGTAATTCATAGTAAGAAATTAAAATGTTTTAAAAATAGTATAGATAATATATTGCTAATGGTATCTACAATTATATTCACATAGTAAGATATGAATATAAAATGAAAATGTTATTTAAATAAATTTGTAGTAAAAAAATGAAATTTGTAGATTATTAAAACTTTAAATTAAATTTTATTTTGATTTAAAATAAAGTTATAAATATTTATTTTGTCAATAGTAAGCTTTTTTTAATGAAACATTAAAAGTTTTTTCCACTCAAGTGCATGGATTGCACGATGCAGTTATGTAACTTGCTAAGCCTAGCTTAGACTGACAATATGTTTTTTAATAAAACATGAAACATTAATTTTTTTTTATTACTCTCCAGTAAATGTGCAATAAGACCTCAATTTTATTTGCCAATAACATAACAAATAAATAAATATAAGTATTTAAAAAAATAATAAAATTTAATATTTAATCTAAAACTATAGAAAAACTCAACACATTTTTGGTAAACAAAAGAAAATAAATAATATTTTTTTATTATTTAGAAATTAATATAAATTAATTTATTACAATTAAGCTTCCTCAGATGAAGTGAATATTATACTCCATGTTCCTTTGCTTTGATAGATGGACAATGAAATGTAAGGAGCTAAAAACATAAAAAAAGATATTTAATATTATTTTAATATTATTGAATGTATCCACTTTTATCCATAAAAGTCTACAACATAATAAATAATATTACAATTGCATTGGAAGGAGTGAAGGCTCCAATTAGACTTTAAAGTCTTTGGCCAATAAGAAATGAGATAAATCACATTTAAAATTTTACTAAAAATATTATTTATCAAAACTTTGGTAAAATGGATACATATTTTATGGTCAACCATTGATTAATAGTTAGTCAACACTAACTCAATGCTATATACCATGCCTATCGGCAGATATAATAAGAGTACATATATGCACCTCTATAACTCCTTGTCTATATTCATGCCAAAGAGTCCATCGTCCTCTCCAACCATTCTGTTTGTTTAAATGTAGCAATGCAGGAAAAAATACAATGGACATGAAGGAAGTTAGTATGCAGGAAGACATGTAATGAAGATAAGTTATTATGTAGGAAGGTACACAATATCTACATACAATAAACTAGCTGAACACATATATAGACAATAAATGAAATACAAAACAACATAATATGAAATAACAATACAAGCATGTACCTTTGTATCTCCTCTTCCACCGCTGCAGTTAAGACTCCTTCGTTTTCTTTAGCTATTATGTTTGTTTGAATGTGGGAACACACAAAATACCATGAACATGAATGGAAGCTGGTATGCAGCGGAGAACAAGTAATTTGTACATACAATAAATGAGAATCAACGAATAGAATAAAAGATAGTAAAAAACATGAACCTTTGCTTTTTTCCATCCATGGTTGTAAATATATAAAGTTTTTCCCTGCCCAAAATATATTACAAGCCACAAAAATATTAAGAAATTGCATAGCCATAGCTAAATGATTTTGGTTTTATGTGGCAAAGTATCCATATATGCTTCCAGACATGGAAATATAATTTTGCAGTGTCTTTGGTGTCATATCATATCTCAAGTACAAGACAAATTGTATTGTGGTCACACCAGTCTGTGTAGAGGATACAAAAGCTTGTATTGTGATATGGGCACATTTCACCATATATGGTTAATAAGTGCATGTTGCACATGTTTTATTTTAACAAAGAAACATCGGATATTGCAATTGCACATGTAGTTGTCTAATTATTTCTTATGCCATTATTTTGTATCTTGTCAACACTGAAGTATCAACAAAATTTTACAATAGAATAGGTGGGCACATAACACACGCTAGATCTCGACTTCGTCAGACACGACAAACAACACAACTGCAGGTTCACTCACGACTGTAGGATCTGAACAACGCAAAGCACCCCCCCCCNCGCAGGACCCCAACCCTGCAAAGCCGAAGTAAACAAAAGAAAACAACAAGCACCAAACCAACGAAAAAGCACGAATAGACCCAACTGTAGCCCGAGGGCCCCAAACTCGTAAACTTGAGCCAAACAACAACAATTAGCAATCGACGAACCAACGAACAAGCAACAACCACCGAACCGGTAAACAACATATGTATCTCCAACGATTACCAAACTGTAGCCGAAGCATAGAAGGAACTGGAAACATATGACGAGCATGCCAGTAGAAATAAACAAACATTTTTACTTGCAAACTGTAAACACTGAACAACAGAGAATGAATAGAAAATGAAATTATGGCATGGAAACTTAATCCGAAATGATGAACAACAAAAGCGTAGGTCGAATTGTGGGTGCAACACTTGGACCCCGCAAAGACAAAAAAAAAAGAAAAAAAGATCCAACTGCGAATGCAAGACCCCAACCTTGCAAAGTTGAACCAAACAACAACCGACGAACCAACGAACAAGAAGCACCCACCGAACTAGTAAACAATGTATGTAGCTTCAATGATGACGAAATTGCATTCCAAGCCTAGAAGAAGTATGAAACATACAATGCCTATTCAACTAGCGGTGGACAACAATATTGTCTTACTGCAACATTGTATGAAAAATTTCAAGGAAAATTGTACTCTGAAAAGCCTATTTAGGTAAACATTTAAGGCTGTCAAGCTATCTAAGGGCCTCGTGGTCTGCAAACATTTAAGTTGTCAAGCCTGTTTCAGGACCTCACGCCATGTAAACATTTAAGCTGTCAAGCCTAACTTTAAACTTTGGATATCTACAAATTTATAGCATTGGGAACAACCAAGATGACAATAAAAACTCGAATATATTATCCAATAAAACAATTACATGTAAGTTTTATTTTTTTATATAAAAAATAATATTTTTACTTATGTTTCACCAATGATGCAAATATTTATATTCAAAAGATAGATTAATATGAAGTAAACGAATTAATAATACCACTATTAATAATAAATTTAAAGCCTTTTTATAATCATAAAATTATAACTATTATTTATATACACCCACCCTCCAGATGTAAAGACTTTTTTTAAAGTAAGAACATCCAGCCAAATCTCGATGAAGCTTTCAACACACCTTTAAAAATAAACCCGAAAAATAAAATAAAATAAAAAATCGTACAAAAACCAATGGGGTATAAGTCTCTCAGATATACTGCCCTTGAAAATAAAATTCCAGGGTCGTCCTCCGGGAGAGCTCTGTCATTCGCTCTCCGCAATTCCTATCGAACGAAGGCCCTCGGCTATTCGAACTTCAGATCTGCCGCTGCTGAAACCCCAGAAACCCTCTCTGTCGAAACCTTACAAACCCTCGTGGCCAAACAAAATGGAGAAGTCATGCAGTCTGCTGATCCACTTCGACAAGGGGAACCCGGCCATGGCGAACGAGATCAAAGAATCCCTGGAAGGCAATGACGTCGAGCGCAAGATCGAGGCCCTAAAGAAGGCCATAATGCTCCTCTTGAACGGAGACAGTCTCCCGCAGCTCTTCATCACCATAGTCAGATACGTGCTCCCCTCAGAAGATCACACCATACAGAAATTGCTCCTCCTGTATTTGGAGATCGTTGACAAAACTGATTCCAAGGGCAAGGTCCTGCCAGAAATGATTCTCATTTGCCAAAACCTCCGAAATAATTTGCAGCATCCCAATGAGTACATCAGGGGGGTGACCCTCAGGTTTCTGTCTAGGTTAAATGAGAGCGAGCTGATTGAGCCCCTGGTACCCTCTGTTTTGGCTAATCTAGAGCACCGCCATCCCTACATTAGGCGGAATGCTATTTTGGCGGTGATGTCCATCTACAAGCTGCCGCAGGGAGAGCAGCTGCTTGTCGATGCGCCAGAGATGATAGAAAAGGTCCTGGCGACAGAGCAGGATTTGTCTGCCAAGCGAAATGCGTTCTTGATGTTGTTCAATTGCGCTCAGGAGCGTGCGATCGGTTACCTTATCCGGAACCTCGACGCCGTGCCGAAATGGGGGGATTTGCTGCAGATGGTTGTTCTCGAGCTGATCCGGAAGGTCTGCAGGTCGAACCCCGCGGAGAAGGGGAAATACATCAAGATCATCATTTCATTGCTAAATTCGTCGTCCACCGCGGTCATGTACGAGTGCGCGGCAACTCTCGTGAGTCTTTCTTCGGCCCCGACAGCAATCCGGGCTGCGGCGAATACCTACTGCCAGCTCTTGTTGTCGCAGAGCGACAACAATGTGAAGCTTATTGTGCTGGATCGGTTGCAGGAGCTCAAGGTATCACACAGGGATGTTATGGTGGATATGATCATGGATGTGCTGCGGGCGCTTTCGAGTCCGAATCTGGATATACGGAGGAAGACGTTGGATATAGCCTTGGAATTGATCACTCCCAGGAATATCGATGAGGTTGTCATGACGCTGAAGAAAGAGGTCGTGAAAACCCAGAGCGGGGAATTGGAGAAGAATGGAGAGTACAGGCAAATGCTAGTGCAGGCGATCCATTCGTGTGCCGTTAAGTTCCCGGAAGTTGCAAGCACTGTTGTTCATCTGCTGATGGAATTCTTAGGGGACAGCAATCTTGCGTCTGCTATGGATGTCGTGCTCTTCGTGCGCGAGATCATCGAGACTAACCCTAAACTCAGGGTTTCGATCATTGCAAGGCTTTTGGATACTTTCTATCAGATCCGTTCTTCTCGTGTCTGTTCATGTGCGCTTTGGATCATTGGAGAGTACTGCCTCTCTCTTTCCGAAGTAGAAAATGGCATCTCGACCATTAATCAATGCCTCGGGGAATTGCCATTTTACACAGTGGCCGAGGATGCCGAGGGTTTGGTGACTAACAAATCTCAACCAGCAAACGCCATTACCGTCTCATCGAGGCGACCTGCTATTCTTGCCGATGGAACTTATGCTACACAGAGCGCTGCTTCAGAAATTGCCGTTGCGACTGCTGCGATGCTTCCAGGATCTGCTGCCGCTACCGGAAATCTGAGATCAATCCTTTTAACAGGAGATTTCTTTCTTGGTGCTGTGATTGCCTGTACTTTGACTAAGTTGATTCTTCGTCTGGACGAGGTACAACCTTCTGGAGTGGCAGTGAACAAGGCAGCTGCTGAAGCACTTTTGGTAATGGTCTCTATGCTGCGCCTTGGTCAATCTTCTGTTCTTCCGCATCCAATTGACGATGACTCGTATGATCGGATTAGTCTCTGCATACGCATTCTAACCTGCCCTGATGATTTCTTCAAGAAAGTATGGTTGCAGTCTTGTCGGGAGAGCTTTATGAATATGCTTGCTGACAAGCAGTTCCGAGAAACAGAAGAGAACAAAGCCAAAGCTCAAGTCTCGCACGCGCAGCCCGATGACTTGATTGATTTCCGCTTGTTAAAGAGCAGAAAGGTAAGTAGTCCCGTAGATCTTGGCTCTACTTTCTTTATTTAGAACTAAGCTTCCTTTTATCATAATAAAGTTAATGCCCCCAGATTTAGCATTACTGGAATTCATTAGCACCATTCAATTTGGTTGCTCTTCGGCTAAGAAGCTGCAAGTGGAGTATCTATTCTGTCAAAGTCACCCAAAACTTCTCTCTGGCCCCAAGCACTGTTGCATGAGCATCCACAGGTGTAAGCAGAAGCACAAGCATGTCACTTGGTACTTGAACCCTTGTGGGGCTATATTGGCTACTTGCTTTCACTGATCCCTGGCACACCACTGTTGATTGGCTCTACTTCCTTTACCTTTTGTTTGTTGGTGCTTAGTTCCACTTCCTTTACTTCTGGTTTGACGCTGTTGCGAAGTGCATTCTACAGCTCCTTATGAGGGAGATGTGTTATGTCTGTGCCTAACACTGACATGACAGGTGGCATAAGTCAGCCCAATATAATTTTTGAAAAAATTAAAAAATAACAGCTCTGAGATAGATGTGTAATATCAGGCCATCTTAACTTGGGATCTATTAATCTTGGGATCTATTAATCACTATGAGATTTGGCTTTACTTCTTTTACTTTTTGTTTGTTTGTTGATGCTTGGCTTCACTTCCTTTATTTTTTGTTTGTTGGTGCTTGGCTTCACTTCCTTTACTTTTTGTTTGTTGCTTGGCTCCACTTCCTTTACTTCTGGTTTGATGTTGTTGCACAGAGAGAAGCAAAGTGCTTTATCTAGGTACATTTTACAGCCCCATATGAAGGAGATGTGTAATGTCTGTGCCTAACACTGAAATGGAATGTGGCATAATTTAGTTCAATAAAATTTTTGAAAAAATAAAAAAATTAACAACTTCAAGATGTGTAATAGCCATCCATCTTAATTTGGGATCTATTAAGCACTGTGAGATTTGCATCCAGATTTCTTTTTGATTCCTCTCTAGGTGCTTAAAAGATCTGGAAGATGGATCTATGTGGGTGTATAGTGCAGTTTTGGCATTATATGTCACTCTCTGATAACGTGTCTATGCATGTGCTTGCCTACAGACAACTATCATGGTGTAGCAATTTAGCTCTCAGCAGCCATATAAGATGCCTTGATTTGTTGTTCCTTAATGTGTTGTTCTGACTGGAAGTATAATACATTCTTTGCTGATTAACAAACCTGAGGAGCGTGCAACTTGTCGACAAACTGATATTTTGTTGGTTGATAGGGTATGAGTCAGCTGGAATTAGAAGATGAGGTGGAAGATGATTTGAAGCGTGCTACCGGAGAATTTGTGAAGGATGGGGGCAGTATGAATAAATTGAATCGGATTCTACAACTTACGGGCTTCAGTGATCCGGTATATGCAGAAGCGTATGTTACAGTTCATCAATATGATATCGTCCTTGATGTTACAGTGATAAACCGCACAAAGGATACGCTGCAGAATCTTTGCTTGGAATTGGCTACCATGGGCGATCTTAAATTGGTAGAACGCCCACAAAATTATACTCTAGCACCAGAATCCAGCAAGCAGATAAAAGCTAATATAAAGGTTTCTTCAACAGAAACCGGCGTGATATTTGGTAACATTGTTTATGAGACTACTAGTGTGCTGGATCGCAATGTAGTTGTTCTGAATGATATACACATAGATATCATGGACTACATCTCTCCAGCCACTTGTCCTGATGTTGCTTTTAGGAACATGTGGGCTGAGTTTGAATGGGAAAACAAGGTAAATCCAAACCATTCCTTGTAAGGCATAGAGATATATGTAGCTGTTCTCAACAATAACATCGTACTAAGTTCGTATTATTGCCAATTATAGATTTAATCTAATCACTGTATATTTTTACCCCAATGCATTCTGACCATGAGCTGTTTTTATCTGGACAGGTGGCTGTTAATACAACGATTCAGGACGAAAAAGAGTTCCTAACCCATATTGTGAACTCGACTAACATGAAGTGCCTCGCACCTCTGTAAGTATTTCAAATTTCCTAGTTACTTTTATGTTCCTATGGGCCAAATTAACATCGCTGAATGGTTATTGACTGGAGTTAGATACGGCATCTACAGAGGTGATTGATGTTGAGTTTTATTTTTTGAACTTAGGTCTGCACTGGATGGAGATTGTGGATTTCTAGCTGCAAATCTGTATGCCAAAAGTGTCTTTGGTGAAGACGCACTGGTAAATGTTAGTGTCGAGAAACAACCTGATGGCAAGCTGAGTGGTTATATCAGGATAAGAAGCAAAACCCAGGGCATTGCTTTGAGTTTGGGTGATAAAATCACACTCAAACAAAAGGGGTCCATATGAAATATATGCTTTCCTGTTTATGTTGCCTGGATGATAGTACATTGATTGTTAGGACATGTTCTGCATGTCAGTTAGGATTTCTGCCTATTCTCTTATCTTAACCTGCTTATGATTTTTGGTAATTGCCATTTAGGGGTTATTCTTGTATTGTAAGTAGCTTACAGATCTTTTTGTTGTGTTATTCTTTATTAAAATTGAGTTGCTCTCCCATCGAGTGGGTTAAGCAGTGTTGAGGTCCATTGGTTACCCTTTTGGTAATATTTATTGTAACTATGAGATACTAAAGAAGAAATTGTGCTTGGTTGGAACTTGAAATGAGAAGTATGGATTTTCAACTCATTATATTTGTCTACTGTAATTAGTGAAGCTTGCACAGGCCTCTGAGATTTTGGTTATATCTGCATTGACGAATGATAAAATTATAACTCTATTGGTTACATCTTTCATGCTTGATACAGATCTTCCTATCCAACATACTTGAGAGGGCAATCCCTAGAAACATATTGTCATCGCTGGCTAAATTATTATTCCATATTTCTGATTGGTCCATATTAGTACCTTAAGTTATTGAAACATGCTTGTTCCATGCATCATTTTTATTGTTACAGCAATCAATTGGGCGCTACTTGTAAAACTCGGGACCCTTAGCTTTTCTGTTCACAGAATGCTATAATGATAATCTAGTCATCATGCCATTTCATGTTCTATATATAGGCTATTAGTGCTAGGGGTCATTACTGGGTATTCTCCCTCACTACCTCCTGCTACCTACACTATCACCAAGTGCCCCGTTCCTCGCTTTCCATGTAGGCTATAAGTAATAGAATACTCTATTTAAGGGAACGAGTCGGGCTTGCTCTTTTTCAACGTGTTCCTCCTTTTTGAGTCTCTTCCTCTCCTGCTCCGAACATAGGCACTTTTTGAATTCCTGAATGGTAAACCTACATCACCCAACTTCTTTCACTTACTTTCTGTCTAATGCAACATGCACAATCAGATTTTGAATACCACAGAGTTCATTGCATTGCTTTGTACTGGTTGGTGGCTAGTGATTATTCTAATTCTGATTTCTAATTTTCCTTTATACCTTCTGTACACACACACATACATTATGTTGATGAATAGCAATCATATAACGAGTTCATACTTACTTTGTGTTGTCATTTATTGGGATCCTGATAGTTCAGTTGCACACTGGCACATTCATTGGACTCTGAAATTGTGCAAAGAAAGGGTGTTTCAAGGCTTACTGTAACAATAAAGACAAGAACATATTTGTGCTCAGCCGTTTTTTTCTTTTTTTTACTGAAAACCATGTTTTTTAGGTTGAAATTAAAATACAAAATTACAAGCTGCCTCAGCTATACCTGTAGGCAGAGAGGTAAACCGAAGGCAAATTGATAAAACACAATCCCTGTCAAGTGTTGATTTTTGCACTGATAAATGAAAATATAATCTTGACTAAACCTGGTGGGTGACCTCAGAAGCAGAAATGTAATTCCGCGATTCGATCCCCAAGTTGTGATGTGTACATATGTTAGATAGGCTGGTGGGTGGTGCAAACCCCCCTTCTCTCCTAAAGGGTTCACAACCTCCTGGTCAAGGATCTTAATTTCTTGAGCTGGATTATCTCTTCATACCTTCTCCTAAAGGGTTCGCAACCTCCCGGTCAAGGATCTTAATCTCTTGAGCTGGATTAACTCTTTCAGACCTTCGATGGCCCTGGAACAATTTACACATGTCCTCTTTTTCTCCTTAAGTGCAAGTCTTATGGAACCTGCGGCCCCCTTAGCGCTTCTGTAGACTTAGAACTTTGGGTGCTAGCTCCTTTCCGCTAGTCCCTATCCTTCACTCGTCCTCGGGCTATGCCCTGGGGCTAATCTCCCGGCGCTTCGCGATTTCGGACCTTAGCTGCCTTGGGTGCCGCTGGTCTCCTTTTACGCAAACTCCGAACCGACGGAGTTACTTGGAACCGGATCTACGGTTCGCGCTCCCTTCGATAATCGAGGACGATGATCTTGTCACACTTTGTGCCTTCACGACTTCGGTCCCTGGCTGCCTTGCGTGCGGCTGGTCTCTTTCTACACGGACTCCGAACCGACAGAGTTATACTCAGAACCAGATCTACGGTTTGCGCTCCCTCCGATGATCAACGATGGCGATCTCTTCGCTCTTCACGACTTCGCGATTTTGGGAGTCTTGACTCCTCGATACTTCGAATCCTCCGATCCATGAATCTCCGAAGGAACTCTCGGCTAACAACTGCGTAACTTTTCCCAGATCCAACGGTCTGGAACGATTTCACTTCCTCTAAACGGATATACGGTCCAGATGGACTTTGGGTTCTGTAACTTCGGAAAGTTTGCTTCCTTCGCAAACAAAAACCTCCGAACATGCGAAGTTCGAAAGACTTTGAGGTGTAACCTCCTTGCACCTTCTTGAGATCTAACGACTGTTCGTGATCTCGATTCCTTCCGAAGGGATTTCAACCGTCTCGCACCCTTCAACAGATCTCTCCCTATCTGTTGATTCTTTGTCGCTGTCTCTCCTGAGCTTTACTCCTGTGCACTCCTTGCGAACTTGGAATCTTTGACGATGTTCGGACTTAGTGATTTCTTCAAAAGAAATCTCTCTACGCACTCATTGCTCTTCGCAATCCTGATTTCTCGACACTTAGTCAATTCTTGACCCTGTGCACTCCTTGCAACACTCGGCCTAAACTTCCTGTTATCCCTTCTAAGCTTTCACGAGTCAGATCTAGACCTTGTTGACGCACTCCTTGCGGACAATATGCACTCCTTGCATCCGAGCTCTCAGAAGAGAAACGATTGAAACTTATCTAGCATTTCATAGATTCATACATTCAACAATATAAATCATGCATTCATGAAAACACAAAATGACAGAGAAGAGTTTAGCAGCAACAACTCCACACACATTTGGATCAATTTTCCCTTGTTATCTTCATTCATTGTAAAAACGGCTACAACTATGAAAAACAACAATTAAAATTCGATTATCTCCTAACAAATTTCAACTATCCTCCATGTTCAGCAACCTCATTTGGGCATACGATACTCCTACTTATCCCAGAGGGCTCCTAGGGTTCCCCCCCGACTACCTCTATCTCAAGGAAAAAAAAAGACTCCCACTTAATTTCTGTGACATTAAAGTCAAGGAGTGAAACTCCCAGATCACTCGTGATAATTCAGCTCCCAAGCGTTTTGATCTTCTTCAGTTTTCAATCAGTTCAAAAAAAAGATTTGCAGGAAACACCAGTGTTTAAGATTCCGAAATGATTCAAAGGCGGGCTGAGGCACTCAGTTGTCTCTCTACGTGTGCTTGCTGATGATGCTCCTCCATTAGTGGGCTAGTATGTTTTTGGGCCAGAGTGCCTGTAATGCTTTTGGGCCAGAGAGTCTGTAATGTAATCTGTACATACAATCGCATTAATAAAATACATCATGGCTGCAGACCAGAGAGACAAAAGAGTATGGGGGGCTAGGATTCCACGAGAGTGAAAGGTAAGGGGGGGCTAAGGGGCTTAGGAAGGGGTCTAAGACTTCACAAGAGGGAAAGGTAAGGGTGCTAAGGGGCTTAGGAAGGGGGCTAAGCAAAGAATATAATAAAATATTCCTAATCCTAAGTCTTGATTTCATGTGATGTCCCAAAGTTCCTAAGTGACGTGACAAGTTCCCGAGTGGTGGGAGAATGGCTTCTTGACTGCGACTTGTAAAAAAGGAGCCATGCATATATAAGTTGAGAGCTTAGTGGAAAATAGTGCCATTCTGTTCATTCTGGCTACCATTGTTGCCTTGGTATGTTGGGGTGTGAGCTAGGAAAGCCATTATAACCTTGTTACCTTGTGAACCCTGAGTGAATTCTAGGTGAATTCTGCTGACAATTCTC